>VWYI01010744.1:1717935-1749497 GCA_013399455.1 Anthoscopus minutus
GCCACCGAGTCCCGTCCGCGGCCGCCGCCAGCGCCCCGCCGGAAACGCGTCAGCGCGCGCCCCGCCCGCTTCCGGCCCCGCTGGCCCCGCGACGCACAGGGAGCCCCGGGTTCGAGACCCGCTCCCGCCCCGCTGGGACCCGGGTTCGAGACCGCCCCCGCCTCGGGAGGGACGCGGTCCCAAGCCACCCCGTAAAGCCCCGCTCGTCACAAAGGCCAGCACTAGGGGAGAGGACACGGTTTGAAGCTGCTCCAGGAGAGGGTCAGGTTAGACATTAGGAGAAATTTCTTCACATAAAGCGCGATTTTGCGAGGAGACCGCGTGGGTGCCCAGTGAGGGACGTGGCACTCAGTACCAGGCTGGGGAATTGGTCACCGGCTGGACTCGATGATCTGATCTCTGAGGTCTTTTCCAACCTCAATGAATCTGTGATTTTGTGAGCCCTCAGCTCCTGGGAGGGAAAGGAGAGGAGCCACAGCACTGGATTTCAGTAGTTTTTATTTCTAGCATCCGTACATGTCCCAGGTGAATGATCTCCTGTCATGATTTAGAGCACACCACATGACCATGCACAAGTAGGGTGTTTGGATTTTATAAATTATTTCTTCCAACCTCCACCAGGCCTCAGCAGACACGTCACTGCTAGGAATGGAATTCTAATCAGCACAGGCAAGGTCTTCTTGCTGACACTGAAGCTATTTTTCTGGTCTATTCCTGCGCGTGGCAGCTCCTCGGTGGGAAGGACACAGCTGTCTCACCACCATCCTCGGGACTTAGTTTTTCTGGTAGTAGAACCATTTGTCAACTGTGTGGGACAGAAGAAAGGAGGGGGTTAGTCCCCTGTGAGCCACCCAGTTATTAAGTAGTCACGTGGCAGTGTGTATGTGTCACCTCCAGCTCAGGGGCTTCCTCTGCTCCTGGCAACAGCTCCTGAGCACAGCAAACAGGTTCTGGCACAAACCCTGTTTATGTGGATTTGTTTTCCCAAAGCAGTCATCCTTGCTCAGGAGCATCCATGACTTGGTGCAGGCAAGGACATCAAGCCAGGCTTCCCTCTGGCTCAACTGACTCAGGGAGGCAAAGCCATTTGACCTCCAGCTCCCATGCCCACATGGAAAACACGCATTTCTCTGCAGGTTTATTCCCCATGAAGGGATTGGAAATGTCAGCCTAGCTCCTCAGCTTGCCCTTAGGTCTAGCCCTGGCTACAGCAACATCCAGGCTTAGTTCAGACCCTCGTTTCCCTAGGGACAATTCCTCTAAGGAAGCCCCTGCTCTGCACTGGGATGTCAGGGTGGGTTTTGAGACTCACCTTCGGGTGGGATGGGGCTGGCAGCTTTAAACGGCGGTGCCTGAAACAAGAAGGGTGTTATCAGAGACCAGAGGTGTCCTTGCACTCCCCACACACCATTTAGGGCTGCAGGAGTCTTTCCTGAGCAGCATTTAAGGCCCTGTGGCTGCTGGTCAGCTGTGGGGGAACAACTGAGCTCATGTGCAGCATCCTGTCATTCCCAGAGCCTCCCCATTCCGGAGATGCCCCGTGTGCCCGAGGTGCTCTCCTCCAAGTGCAGGCTCCAGGGCCATCTGATTCCCAGCAAGCCAGAGCCTACACAGGTGCAGGCAGCTGCTTTTTTCTTAAACCTACAATGCTGGTTTAAAAACTATGGGGGAATAAGAGGCACTGAGGACTCTCAGAGAATTCCTCTGAAGAGCTTTCCCTGGTATTCAACAACCGAAGACAGAGAAAATCCCTGTCTGGTGACACATCCTCCATGAGTGCTTTCAAAAACCTCATTAAGACCCCTAATTGGGATACCAGCACTTTAGAAAATAAGACAGTGATTTTAAAGGTCTCTCCCAGGCTACAGAGAGACTCAGATTTCCAGTTATGGAAGAGAGGCAAGATGTGCATTTGGATTTTCATGTCCCCTCCCTCTAAGCCCTTTCAGGTTGCCAAAAGCAGCACTCTTCAAATCTAGGGAGACACAATTAATTCCTGAGGCTGGACAGGAGAACTACACCAAGAATGTCAAGCTCTTCATTCTGAAGTGTGCAAAACCCCTGGAGAATTAGACTCTCTTTTCCCAAAGGGAGACCTGTACTGTGAAGCTCTTGGAAGTCTAAATATTAAAACCCTCTCAGAACAGCTGACAGCCAAGCTACAGCTCAGAATCTTAGCCCTCCACGCAAGCTCTGCTTGGGATTCCATCTCTTGGATGACTAAGGGCAGGGAGAAGCCTCTGGGGGAGTGTCTGGTTTGCTCCACATCCATCCTGATTAACCAGAAGCAGGTGTTCAGCCACCCAAAACATTCTCAGCATGCCATGTGCCATTCACACAGAGAGGACAGCACAGCACACAAACTGCACCGATTGTCCCGATAATAACACTGGGGTCTGGCCACTCCAGCTGGTACTTACTGCATCCACAGTAGCTTTTGCACAGGCTTGACTACAGCAGAAAGGGCTGTCAGACACTGTCAGGTTGGTGCTGGAAGACATTGAGCACTTGTGAGAACGTGCAAGCCCAGCCTTCCCCCCAGGAGCATTAAATAATGGAATATCAAGGATCGCAGTTAACAGCTGCCAAGTGGAGGGGGAAGGCCTGGGGAGACAGCTAGCAGCTAACAGAAAGCATGGCACCACTCAGGAGGGGAAGTTCCAGGGTTTTCAGTTTAGGGAAGAGGAAGGTGCACATTCCCACACACATTAACCTACCAGTTGATCTCCCCTCCGTCAGCTTTCTTTGTTATTAACGCTTTCCAGTGTTCGTGGGTGCCTTTGATGATATCCAGGGCAAAATCCTGAAGTTGGAGATGAGAACAAACATCATGTAATGTGGAAGCACCAGATCACCTTCTCCAGACTATCACTTACAAGGAGCTGATTTTAGATAGCTCTGGGAGGGTTTCTGGAAGAAACCTCTTCTGCTCCATTTCAGGAAGAACAGAAACTCCCAGCACTCAACAGCTGAAACAACCAGGACTGTCCAGGAGAATTGTTTTGCTTTTGAGATGGGAGGATCTGCCAAGGTCACAGAGTGAGCTTGGGGCCAAAAGAAACCAAACACAGTCTCAGGCCAGTGCTCCATTATAAAAGCACCTCCGCCCTGCTGCTCCTCCCACTCAGTTTGTCTCCAGCAGCTTGCTGATCCAGGCCTATCCAGGGGCTCTCTTCCACTCCAGGCAAATAATTCAGATCAGCAGGAAGAGACACGCAGTTGATCTGGCTTTGCAACTACTTGAATTTGTTTCTAGGCATATCAACCTCTTTCCTTAAAAATGAGCTGTATATGCTCAAGTATTAACCTGCCAGCTGGAGAAGGAAACACACACAGTTTTTTGTTGGTGTCAACACTGGCACTGATACCAAACCAAGCCAAATAAAACACTGCAGAGTATGTGTGAGGTTCTTTATCCTGATTTTCCAGTTTCCTTGACAGGTTTCAGCCATCCTGAGGGGCAGCAAGGTATCCCAACCCAACCAACCTAGTGCTGCCAAAGGGGATGAGTCCCTCATGACTTCCATTTTCTTTCCCAGAGAGGGCTTTTGGAAGAACTCCCCTCCTCTGGAGCTCTGGGAGTTGAATCACCTCACTAAACCCCACATGGCACTCCAGGAAGGGTAGGAGTGAGGACACCAGAACAGGATTTCACCTGCTCAGGAGCAGTAACTTATCAGATCCAACCCAGAGAAGAGGCAGAGGAGCAGTGCTGCCAAGGCAGAGCCTTACTCACAGGGTGTGAGGGAACACTTCATGCCCGAAGGAAGAAGTGTTTTAACTCCTGAGTTAAGTTCAACTTGCACCAGGTTGCAGTGGAACAAAGCCAACGGGTAAGGGAGGCAAAGGGTGATGTCAAGCTGCCTTTGCTCCAGAGCTGGAGCATATAAACCTGGTGTTTTCCACCTGGTTCTGACATGGAAGCTCCCAGCCCTGAGGTGATCCCACACAAAGAAAATATTCAACACCACCACCGTGGTAACCCCAAGCATTTTTTTTCTGGTATTCCTGCATTCACTAAGATGGAAAAAGAGCAGGATGAACTGAAATCAACTATAGGCAGCCACATAAAAATCCATTCTCTCAGCAACTCACTCATGTCCTCACACACTCTGAGCTCAGGGTTTTGGATAAGGTGACTTTGTGCAAAGGGAGGTGATCCTGTTACCAATAAGTTATCCTACCTTGCCTTTAAATTCTCCGTTAAAAGCAAACTGGTTTTCTGGTTTTCCATCAGGTACTTTGTATCTTCTGAACCAGTCCACAGTAGCTTCTAAGTATCCAGGCTTCATCCTTCTGACATCCTCGATGTCTGGCAGGGGACATGGGGTTTATTAGCCACAAACAGTAACAGAATTTACAGAATCACAAAATCTATGTGGGTCTGCTGAGCTCCTCTGGGCTGTGCCTCCTTCAGCCCCCTCCCCAGCAGCCTTAGCAACATTTCAGACAGATTCCCTGAAGACACAGTGAGTATCTCCTCAGGGAAGTTACTGTTTTCCCAGTGTCCCCAGGAGCGTGGACACATGTAAACAGCTTTGATTAGAGGCTTGGGGGACAATCCCTTTCCTTCCACAGGACAGTCACCCTGTGCCAGGAACTACAGGTTGCACAGCGGATTGGCCACATGTGACAAACAGCAGCGAAATGCTTTGCTCTAGGACTGTCCTTCCAGCATCAAATCTGATTAATACCACTGCACACAAGGAACAAGCCCTGCCCTCACCTCCTGCAGGCTTCTTTCAGGGGGAAAGGGAAGCACTGATCCTGCTCCTCCTGGCTGTAACTCACCATTGTAGCTGTCTGCTTCTGGGTCTTCAACGTTGATAGCAATTACCTTCCAGTCTGTCTCTCCCTCATCAATCAGAGCCAGCGTGCCCAGCACCTTCACTTTGATGACTTCTCCCCGAGAGCAGACCTGCAAGGACAAAGGCCTTGTTGTCCATCCTGATGCATCCAAGGAGTGCACAACAGGAGGCTGAGCAGGAGCTCAGCAAGCAGCCAGGTACCATGAAATTAGCTCTCGCTGTCAGCAGCTCATCAGCCCTGCCTCATCTCAGCAACAATCTCCAGAGGCAGCAGAGGGAAACATCACATTGTTAAGGGAGGGGAAGGAGGAAATGAATAATGTCCCTGGATAATTGACTTTGGAGACATTAATTACACGTTTCAGGAGACATTTAGGATGCGTTACCTTGCTTCCAATTTCGCACACATCAATCGGATCGTTATCGCCACAGCAACCAGTGTTTTCATCCTTGTGACCTGGGTCTTCCCAAGTCTGAAAAGAAAAAACCCCAAACCAACACCAAAATCAACCACACAGAAGAGCAAGAACTCACAAGTTTAGAGAGGTAGTAAAAAGCAGGTTTATTTCAGGCATGCAGCTGCCTGAAATAAACAGAGGATGGCCCACTTCACACCTGCTGCCAGGTCATGTATTTGGGCACAGTGCCTGGGAAGTTTGAATTCCAGTTAAAAGGTCTCATCTTCGGAAAGGTAAGCAGCTCCTCTTACCCACAAACCCCCTTTCAACAACTTTCCAGACTTCCTCCTCTGTCCCACAGCTGCGCAAAGGTGAAGTTCACATCTATAAAGAGCAATTGTTGATTTGGCTTCCTGCCTGTTCCTCTCCCTATTCATTCCTTAGCAGAAGTTTCCTGAACTCCAGATAGCAGTCCAGCAGAGATGGAAGACAGACAGGGTGTATTGTTTCCCTTTAATTAAACAATAAAAGACACTGTTAACCCTAGAGAAGTGATAAGAATGTGGAGTCCCACTATGCTCCCCAGTGGTGAATCCACAGTGGTGAATCCACATTGAAGGACATGACTCCAGAAGAAGCCAATTAATTGACTCCAAAAACAAGAGCTGTTTAAAATATGCTCCTGATTAGGAGTGAAAAGCACTCCATGCCCAGTTGCATCACAAGGAACACATACTCCTAAGAGGATTGAGATATAAAATGGCATGTTCTTCCCAAATTTCTGCATACCAGGACAAGATCAGTGTAGTCAAGACCTTGTGATGGATCCAGAGTGTTCAGGAAGATGTTTTGACACCTGGGTGGTGCTGTGGGGCCATTCACAAGCACTATCACATTCCTCTACCAGGAAGTGTTAAGCTCTCGATGCATAAACACCTTTGGTCCACAAACATGTGACAGAGCAAAGGTTCAAAAGACACAATCGTGCCCAAAGAAACAGGTACCAGAATCCATTCAAGCAGGAAACAACTCAGCTTCAAGGTCCTGCATGAAACCACGTGGGGAAAACACAGGACATGTGCTACTGTCAAGAGCAGAAATATGAAATTCATTGTGTTTGCCTGTGATCTGTCACTGACAGCTTTTTTTCTCTGGAGGGAACTCCAGCCTTAGAGAACATCAGAGGCAAACAGCCTTGTTTGAACTCCCTCTTTATCTAGCAGTCCCCAGCCATTTAAGAGCATGTACAGACGTCACTATCATGGTCCTACCCTGCCAGCTGCTTCTGGGAAAGCACATCTGTGCAGTGCTGGGCGTTGGCAAGAAGAGTCTTCCATAAAGATTCAGCCTAAATCCGGCACCGTTAGGATAAAACCTTGTGCTTTGCCAGGCAGGAACTGCAGGCACTGCACTGCCAGATGCATGATGACAGCTCCCTTCAGCCATAGAGAAGGACCTGCCAGCTCCTGCCCAACCCACCTCTGAGCAGCTGAGGATGAGCAGCAGCTGCTCATCCTCAGGGAGCTTGTTCATAACATCAGATAGAAGCCTAAAACTTGGGATTTCTGCTTAAAAATATTCCTGTTTTCCTGACAGGTTCTCTCCCTCCACAGGACGATATATCCAGCTGCAAACACCATGCTCCAGATCAAGTTCTCTGCTGACCTTTTTGCTTATTAATACAGTGCCAATTGCAAGCAGCCTCCCTCCTCCCCACCAGGATGGATGAGCCACTGGGATAAACCACACAGTACCTGTGGGATGGCACCATAATTCCAGATGTAGCCCTTGTGGGGAAACACATTCGCTACAAAGCGCAGTTTCCCTTTCTTCACATCTTGCTTAATTGGGTTTAAGGGTTCCTTTGTTGAAATCTGAAAGAAAAGTTACATAAATCCCTCTGCTTTACCCTTCATGAATAAAAAAGTAATTTTTCTAAATGATACTGACAAGCCAAGAGGCCAAGAGATGATGCTGATGCCAGTGGCAGATACTGGACAGCCCCTGTTGCACTGCTGTCCCTTGGGATATGGTTTCCAGCAGACTTACAAGCCTTGGAATCACGTGGGGATAAGAGCTATAAAACATTGCTTTAATCAGAAGCCACGGGAAAACACCAAGGCATTCCAACTTCTGCAATCTCAGCCTCCACACCAAACCTCCAGCATGAAGCAAGTACTGACAGGAGAAGTTAGAAACCACTCCAATTCCAAAAGTGGAGGAGGAATTGGCAAAGCCGAGGATTAAGACTGGAACTATAATGCAGTTACCTCCATTTTAGCATTTGTCCATCGAGGTACCTCCACGACCATGTTGAACACATTCTGGAGAAAGCAGAAGAGCAGTGAGTGGGAAGGAATCTTGGGGACACGCATACAAGTGAGCACAGAGACCAGCCAGTTCCCCTGAAACCATAAGGTTTTTCCTGCTGGGCTTTTTACTGAGTGCTAGTTTTGAGAAATCCTGTAGCCCAGTCAGTCACATGTCATCACTCCAAGCTGAATCCCACTAGAACACCCCAAAGGCCAATTTGAGGTTCCCACACGTTCTCCATCAGTTGTTACCTACAAACATCCCCATCACATTCGTAGGCTACAGGAACAGGTTGAATCAATGGCAAACAGCTGCACACAAACTACTCTGGACATAACAAAATGGAGTTTGGGCCATATTTATTAAATACAAAGTGTTTAATGTTCCAGAAAGAGCCACTCTGGCCATCCAGAAAAGACAAGACTAACAGACAAGCCATCTACTCAATAGTGTGGGTATCTTTGTACTGCCCTGAGTGATGAGACCATCATTCCCAAATATTCCAGTCATAATGTAGGGAAAGATGCCCTTCCTCCAAGCTGACAATCCTGTAGAAGCAGACCTTGCTAGTGGCATGGTGTGAGGATAAAAACGTGGGGGAGAAATGCAGAACCACATCTCACTGTATCTTGCTTACAGGTGACACTTGAAAACATCTCTTGTTGATCCAGCTGGGCTGAGAGTTCAATGTCAGCCTCCTCTCCAAGAAAACAAGCTCTTCCATGCCTGAACCTTAACATCTGCTGTTTGAAGAGATTATGGCTTTTTAACAAAAAGTCAAACCTTGCTCCCTGGCCTGGGGAAGGTTTCTAATCCCCACCTTAAGCAGTATTAGCATGGCAAAGTCCCTCGCACCTGTATTGCCCCATAATTGGATTGATATTGTGCAACAAGTGCTGTTACATCACAGACTTTGCCCACACTCTTCCCTAGCAGAGCTTTATTACAACCCCTTAATTGCAGGAGGTCACTGCTCATTTGCATTTTGTATGCAGAAAGGCATAGAATTGTTTTTATTCCTAACTGGAGGGAAGGAATGAGGCAACTGGAACAGGCTGGGCTGGGCACTCATGGCTTTGCAGGCAAGGAAAGATGACCTGGGGCTGCATCTTTGCAAGGACTGAAGATTCCCCATGGTCCCACTTGACCAAAGACACACAGAGAACAGCCCAAGGTCATCCCTTTGCAAAGACATCAGGTCCAGGTAAGGTCAACACAGCCCAGCCCGAGACTGAAAAAACCACCCTGCAATCCTCTCAGCGTCTTAGGAGTCTGAGGATAAAGATCAGGGAGCCCAGACAGAGTGGGACAACCTTTTGCTCCCAGCTGGGCCCTGTCACATAGCTGGCAGCCCACCTGCTAAATGATGAGCAAAACTTCAGCATTGAGGCACTCCAGCCACAGAGAGAGCCCCATGGGACCAGCACTGTTGCGTAACTTCAGGGACTGTGACCTTCAGCTATTGTGACTTTTTTCCCTTGAATGACTTGGCACCAAGGTGCTGGCAGCAGCACTGCCTTCCTGAGGGCACACCAGCAGCCCAGTTTCCCCTGTTCAAGGAACTGTTACCAGTTCAAGGAACTCCTCACCTCTGCACTCACTTCACTGCTCCTTTCTCCTCTGTTCTGCAAAGCGTGGCATTACCTGGATTTTCCTTGCCTGGGTGACCTGCCAGGCACTGGGAACTGCTTCCCTACTCAGCCACTGCTTCACCACTCTCCTTGATGACCACAATCCAACTTTTTCCCTCTGAGAAGGCAAAAGCCACTTGAGACTTCCCAGAGCACCATCAGGTAGCTCCATCACCGGCACCTCAGTAGGTTCATTTCTCAACACAGCACATTCTTTTTTCCTTTCCCAGAACCACTCCCCACCTCTGAATTTCAGCTCTCTCTAACAAGCAGTAGTTGCTCCACTACATTTCCCAAGCTGCACAGCTTGCTAGTACATGTCAGAGAAAGAAACAAGCCACAACAGTAAAGGACAGTCAGAGAGCCCGAGGTACCACTGAAAAAAACATTAAATGAAAACTGAAACACAACCATTTTGATTTCCTGAAACTGGGGCATTTTTTACTCAGAACAGCCTCATCTGACTAACCACTGGCTGCTAGAAGGATGTGAAAGCCCTGCAGCACTGCAAAGGGCAGGTTCTGCCAGGCAAGAGGTCCCAAGAGATACTACAGCAGGAATTTAACCTGTTCATCTTCACCCTCTGTTCAGTGTCAGATTATACTGTAGGCCATACTGCAGCCAAAGCCCAAGCCTGCAGCACCCATAGGAATGGGTGTAGATATTACAAAAAAAAAAGCAGCTTTCTGCTTAGCTAACCCAAAATGCCTGCATGGGTAAGCTCAAGCCAACCACTCACATCTCTGACGCAAAAAATGAGAATGAGATCATCCATTTACTTCTCCTGGAGTGCCCCACCCGAGGCCAGGATGGTGAGAAACCCCTTCCTTGCAGGGTGAAGCAATGACTCCATGAGATGCTCCTCCAGTGTGGGGAACTGGGAGCCTCCCCTGGGTGTCTCAGGCTGCAGAACCCCCTGGTCCCTTGGATGTTTCAGAAACCCTGATCCACTGTGTGTTCCCAGATCCCCCAGTCCCTGGGATATTGCAGGAGTCTCCAGTCTCCTGGATGTTTCAGGAACCCTGGTCCTCTGTGGGTTCCCAGATCCCCTGGATGTTTCAGGTCCCCTGGCCCTCTGTGGGTTCCCAGATCCCCTGGATGTTTCAGGTCCCCTGGCCCTCTGTGGGTTCCCAGATCCCCTGGATGTTTCAGGAACCCCGGTCTCCTGTGTGTTCCCAGATCCCCTGGATGTTTCAGGTCCCCTGGTCCCCTGTGTGTTCCCAGATCCCCTGGTCCTCTGGATGTTTCAGGACTCCTGGTCCCCTATGTGTTCCGAAATCCCCCGGTTCTCTGGATGTTTCAGGAACCCTGGTCTCCTGTGTGTTCCCAGATCCCCTGGCTTTTTCAGGTCCCCTGTGTGTTCCCAGATCCCCTGGATGTTCCAGGTCCCCTGGTCCCCTGTGTGTTCCCAGATCCCATGGATGTTTCAGGATGCCTGGTCCCCTGTGTGTCCCCAGATCCCCTGGATGCTTCAGGTCTCCTGGTCCCCTGGGTGTTCCCAGATCCCCTGGATGTTTCAGGATGCCTGGTCCCCTGGGTGTTCCCAGATCTCCTGGATGTTTCAGGTCCCCTGGTCCCCTGGGTGTTCCCAGATCCCCTGGATGTTCCAGGTCCCCTGGTCCCCTGGGTGTTCCCAGATCCCCTGGATGTTCCAGGTCCCCTGGTCCCCTGGGTGTTCCCAGATCCCCTGGATGTTTCAGGATGCCTGGTCCCCTGTGTGTCCCCAGATCCCCTGGATGCTTCAGGTCTCCTGGTCCCCTGGGTGTTCCCAGATCCCCTGGATGTTTCAGGATGCCTGGTCCCCTGGGTGTTCCCAGATCTCCTGGATGTTTCAGGTCCCCTGGTCCCCTGGGTGTTCCCAGATCCCCTGGATGTTCCAGGTCCCCTGGTCCCCTGGGTGTTCCCAGATCCCCTGGATGTTTCAGGATGCCTGGTCCCCTATGTGTCCCCAGATCCCCTGTGCGCTCACAGACCTCCTAGTCCCCCTGGATGTTTCAGGACCCCGGATCTCCCGGATGTTTCGGGAGCCCCCGATCCCCTGCGTATTTCAGGACCTTCTCTTACCTTCCCGGCGTCCGCGTAGATGGGAATATCGTGGAACGGGGAGATGTAGCGCCCGGCGGCATCCTCTGCAAGGCAAAGGGAGGGGGCCGGCAGTGAGATACCCCGGCAGCTCCCACCTGTGCGGACCCAGGCGAGGTCTGGCGGGGTGTGGAGGGGCGGGGAGGGCCGCGGGGCAGCACTCACTGAAGAAGAGCCGGTACTCGGGGCTGTGGGGCCCGGCGCGCTCCTCCACGCCGTACCCCGACATCGCCGCGCACGCGCCCGCGCTCGCCGCCGCCNTGGGAATGGTTCTTCCCGAATGTAATGGTCCTGCCTGGTTTAGAATGGTTCTTCCTGGCTGGGAATGGCCCTGCCCGGTTTGAAACGGTTTTTCCCAGCTGGGAATGGCCCTTCTTGGCTTGGAGTGGTTCTGCTTGGCTGGGAATGGTTCTTCCTGGTATATAAAGACCCTGCCCGGTTTAGAATGGTTCTTCCTGGCTGGGAATGGCCCTTCCTGGCTTGGACTGGTTCTTCCCGGCTGGGAATGGCCCTTCCTGGCTTGGAGTGGTTCTTCCCAGCTGGGAATGGCCCTTCCTGGCTTGGAGTGGTTCTTCCCAGCTGGGAATGGCCTAGCTTGGCTTGGAGTGGTTCTTCCCAGTTTGGTATTGTTCTTCCTGATTTTCAATGGCTCTTCCTGGCTGGGAATGGTTCTTCTCGGCTTGGAATGGCTTAGCTCAGATGGGAATAGTTCTTCCAAGCATATAATGGCTCTACCCGGCTTGGAGTGGTTCTTTCTGGCTGGGAATGGCCCTGCCTGGCTTGGAATGGTTCTTCCCGCATGTAATGGCCCTGCCTGGTTTAGAATGGTTCTTCCCAGCTGGGAATGGCCCTTCCTGGCTTGGAGTGGTTTTACTTGGCTGGGAATGGTTCTTCCTAGCATATAAAGGCCCTGCCCAGTTTCAAATGGTTCTTCCTGGCTGGGAATGGCCCTTCCCGGCTTGGACTTGTTCTTTCCAGCTGGGAATGGCCCTTCTTGGCTTGGAATGGTTCTTCCTGGCTGGGAATGGGTCTTCCTGCATCTAATGGTCCTGCTCGCCATAGCCACAACAGCATGGGCTGGCATGGACCAGCACAGCATGGTCTTAGCCCAGCATAGTTCAGCATGGCCATGGTGGCAATCGGTGGCAAGGTCCAGCATGGTGTGGTCCATAATGGCCACAAATGCAAGGAGTAGCATTGTCCAGCATGGCATGGTTTGGTCTGGCAGGGACACAATGGCGTGGGATGGCATGGTCCAGCATGGTTTGGTCCAGCATGGCTACAGCAGCATGGGATGCCTTGGTACAGCACGGCCTCAGCATCACCCATCCACGGAATGGCCATGGAATGGTCCATTCCCTGTGGCCATGATAGCATGGGGTAGCACAATCCAGCAAAATACAGCCTGGTCTTGCCTGGCATGGCCATGGCAGTGTGGTTTGGCATGGCCCTGCGTGGCATGGCTTGGTCCAGCACAGCATGGTGCTGCATGCCTCTCAGTGGCATGGCCAAGCATGGCACAGTGCAGCCCGTTCTCCTGCACTTCTCCTGGATCCCTGCATTCCCTGGCTGCATTCCTGGACTGAGGCTGGGCAAGGGGGATTCCGGCAGGGCCCAGGGTTCTGTGGTACCGGGGAGATCAGCTGGAGGTCCTCTGGATGGTGCTGTGGGGGAAGTGGAGGAACCAAACCAGGGACGAGGCATCAGTAGGACATACCTTTATTTCATTGTCTCATGGCCATAGCGTGGCAAATCCCCACTCCCCACCCCGCAAGCCCTTGGTCCAGAGTAACTTGGTGGCCACAGCTCCTCAGCTGTCCCACGCAGGGACACCGGTGCGGCGCGGGGCCAGCGGCCCTGACTCGGACACAGCTGGCGAGTCGCTGTTCCGCGCCTGGGTGAAGATGCGGTTGCGGGTGCCAAAGAGGGTCCTGCGGCCGTGGCTCCGGGGAGTGTAGGGCCTGCACTGGCAGCGGAGTGGGCAGAGGGGGGCCCTGAAGACCTCCTGGAAGCCCCGCCGGAAGTTCTCATTGAAGTAGCCGTAGATGATGGGGTTGGCGCTGCTGTTGAAGAAGGCCAACCAGTGGGCGAACGGGTAGACGTAGACGGCAAGCAGGCGGAGCTGGCCCTCGCTCAGCCGCCCATAGTCCGTCAGCAGCATCAGCGTCCAGAGGGGCAGCCAGGAGATGGTGAAGAAGAGGGCAACAATGATGAGCATGTTGATGACCTTGGCCTTCCTCCGGGAGATCCTCCTCCCCTCCAGCTCCTCCCCGCCACGGGCAGGCGCCACCGACTTGAAGAGCTTGAAGGCGATGCGGGTGTACATGATGACGATGAGGGCGAGGGGAGCCACGTAGATGTGGGAGAAGAGGACGGTGGTGTAGATCCTCCTCATGCCCGTCTCGGGCCAGGCCTCCCAACAGGAGTAGAGAGGGTAGGAGTTGTTGTAGGTGTCCACCATGAAGTGGTGCTCCTCCCTGGTGACAGTCAGGGTGACGGCAGCGGGGCACATGATGAGCAGGGCCAGCACCCAGATGATGGCAATGGTCAGCAGGGCTTTCCTCAGCGTCAGCTTCTGCCGGAAGGGGTGGACAATGCAGCGAAACCTGTGGGAGAGCAGATGGTGGTGGCTTTGGGCACCTGGTGGGGACATTGCTGGGAAAAGGGGGCGGCCAAGACCCGGGGGTGGGAATGGAATGTGAGGTGGGTTGCTCTTTACTCGTGTCTTTAGGTGGCAGAGATATGTTGGTGTTCTCATCCCAGCGTGGGGAAGGACACCGTGCTGCAATGCCCCATGGACAGCTTTGTGGTCCCCCTGGAGAGCTGTCACGGGCTCCTGACATTGCCAGGAGCTTTCCCCCACTGGGAGCTGCATAGGGCACCTGGACCTGCTGGAGATTGCTTGGTCCCCGCATCCCCATGTTCCCATGCCAACGTACCTCTCCACAGCGATGGCCACCAGCGTGAAAACAGAGGCGGAGACGGACATGCCCTGTACCAGGCCGCTCATTTTGCACATGGTGTTGTCAAAGGGCCAGCCTGTGAGGGGAAACCATGGAGGCTGTAGGTGCCTCTGGCTCACCCAGCTCCCTTTAAGTGTCTCCATCCCCTTGGAGATGCTAAGTGCTGCTCCTAACAGGGGGCTTGTGTGGAGAAAGCCTTTAGCAGCATGGATCCTTGAAGAAGAACCCCAAAATTGGTAAAAAATATGCACATTACACTCAGAAACTCAAGGAACATGGTGGCTGTAGTTTTTCCTACTGACTTTGGGATCCCCAATCAGGAGGACTTTCATCTTGTTTCTTGACCCAAATACCAAGGCAATAAACAGATCACTCCCCATAATCAATCAATACAATCCCTGCCCTATGGCCTGGCTGCTGCTGCAGCTGAACCCTCCCAAATCCCTTATCTTTGGAAAGGTCAACAGGCAGAGCTGAGCCAGCACGGGAGAAGGTGGATGCAGGAAGGAGTTTTTTTCAGTGTTGCTTGGTGAGGAACGGCTGAACTCCAAACAAATATGCAAATGCAGCATTAGGGTCAAAATTCTTTTACCACAAATGGCCAAAACCTCAAAAAAAAACCCCACTCATGCATGGGGGACGCTTTCCCTCCATTCCCCATGTCTCTGCCCTTCCTCTGCCCAGCTCACCTGTGATGAGGTTATCCACCAGGGTGGTGGGCATGCAGAAGATGCCCACCAGCAGGTCACTGATGGCCAGGTTGAGGAGGAACATGTTGGTGACCGTGCGCATCTGGCGGTTCTTCACCACGACAAAGCACACCAGGACGTTGCCGATCACGCACATGAGGAAGATGAAGGTGTAGGCCAGGATGAACATGAGGGCCACGGGGGAGGAATGTTGGTAGTATGCCAGGAAGGTGTAGTTCTCCCTCAGGAGGTGGCTGGCGCTGGAGTTGGGCCACCAGGTGCCATAGGAAGGGCCTGGGGAAGGGAAGGCAGGAAAATGAAGCTGGGAGAGAATAAAGCAATTGTTCCCTTTATTTCTTAATGCCTCCAGAGGTGGGTTTTGATATTTATTCCAGTGTCCAGACTGGCTGGGACATGTCCTGCCGGACTCATTTTGTGCCCCAACAAGTCTCCTCCTCCTTGGGTTATACAGCTCAAGGTTCTGCAGCCCCACGGCCGATTATTATTTTATATTGTTTGATACCGTTGATATCATTATTCTTTGATATCGTTTTTACTTGATACCATTATTATTTGCATCATTCTTTTGGCGAGGGATTAGAGCAGCCCAGAAGATGCCCTGATCTTGTATGGGATGATGGAAGGAAGACAAACCCCCATCCCGACACTGCAATGTTCTGACCTCATGGGAACTGTATCCATGCGGTCCCAGTCACGGCTGGCCTGGGAGCATCCCTGCCCTCGGGCGGCTGCAGCTCCTTTTCCTTGTGTTTCCAAGGTTTGCAGTTCGATATTCCTCAAAATGGCAATAACCAAGGGAAAGCGGCTGGGGCAGAGGACACCCTCCCCTCCCATCTAATGCAATAGTTGTCATTCTGATCATTAGCTGGGAGCTTCTGATGGAGGCGCGGGTGTGGCATTTTGTCACTAGGGACTGAGCGGTGAGCGGGGCTCCGCAGCTCCCACCCTTGGGCTTCCCCAGCCGCACGCAAGCGGGGATGCGGGAGGATGCCTGGGCGTGGGCAGGAGCTGCCTGCAGCGGTGATGGGTCTGACTCCGGGAGAATCCAGGCTGCAGTGGCGAGGCGAGGAAAGGCACATTTGAGCTTTACGGCTCAGCCTAAGCGCCTGCAGGTCAGCCCTGCGCTGAGGCAGACCTCCAAAGCCCCTGTGTGACGGGCAGCTGGAGCATCCCCCTGTCCCTGTGGCGATGCTGGTGCTCAGCTCGCCAGCCGAGATGCTGTTCCAAACCACCGGGACCACCGGCTTCCTCGAGATTCCAGCAGGGCTCTATCCAGCTCCTAACATCCTAGTCCTGGGTGCAGGATTTGGGCAACGTATTTCCAGTGGGGATTTAGAAAGGCTCTGGGGATGGTTTGCAGCTCACACAGGAGAAGGAGCCTCTTGGAGAGGCACGGGGGTAGCGGAATCGAGGGGGCAAGATTCTCCAGACAGTCGGTATCAGATGCGTGAACCAGCTTTGTAAGCAGGAGCAATAACAAAGACTGTGATGAGATTATCCCAAAACCTGTGATATTAAGCCTAAAACTTTGCTGGACTTTATCTTTTGGGGCTGCAGTGCAGCATGAGCAGGAGGTTAGTGTCCTGTGGAATTGGAGCTGGTTTTAAAAGCTAGGTGGAAGATGGGGAAAGGAAAATAAGGGGCTGCTGAGCAGCCAGGTTGGTGCTGGGTGGATGAATGAGTGGATAGATGGATGAATGGATGGATGGATGGATGGATGGATGGATGGATGGATGGATGGATGGTTGGATGGATGGATGGATGGATGGATGGATGGATGGATGGATGGATGGATGATGGATGGATGGATGGATGGATGGATGGATGGATGGATGGATGGATGGATGGATGGATGGATGCGGGCATCCTCAGTTCAGCACTGACACCTTGGACTTGGTGACAAGGGGACGGAGGGACCGGACAGGGAGCCATGGACCACCTGCCTCCCTTTCTGGCTGTGGGAAAGACTGGAATGAGGGACTGGGATGAAGGGTGGATAGCTTTTTGGGGGATAAAATAAATCAGGTCTTGGCACTCACCTCCACCGGCCCGACCCGCCTCCGGGGACTGCATCTCTGCCACGCAGGGGCTACCGCCGGAGGCGATCTGCTGCCCGGGGATGGGGGCGCAGGTCGCCCCCGTCCCTCCCTCCGTCCCTGCCGCTCGTTCCGGAGCTCCGGTGCCGCCGCCGCGGTGCCGCGCCGCGCCGGTTGCGGCTGCTCGCTGGCTGCAGCGGAGAAGGGGAGGGGGCGCGGGGGGAAACAGCCTCCGATCGCCATGGATACCCGCACGCAGCCCCCCGCGGATGAGGCAGCGTGGGGGCGGGCAGCCCACGCGGGGCAGAGAGAGGGAGAGAGACCAGGTTGGCTCCCTAGGGAGAGTCGGGGTCTGTGTCCCCTCGCTGCCGCCGAGGTCCTCGCACTGGTGCTGGCAGCTGATGCCCGGTGTCCCCAGCAGCGCTCTCGTCCATCCCGGGAGGAAAATATGCCAGGAGCCTTAAGACGAGTGGGGAGATCCCCCCCGCGTCAATTCACACACAGGGAAAAGCAACACGAAGTTTAGGGATGTGTGTCCTGGCTCCGGGCTGCTCCACTCAACCCCAGCTCCTCCAGCACGCCAAACATCTCTTACCATAATCTTTTACCAAAGTTTGGCAAGCCTAGAAGTCAAATATTTATAGGATTTACCGTTCCTGGCTGTCCCCAGCCTGCACGCAGCATTGGGAAGTGTTCGACCCTTAAATACCCACAGGAACAAACAAGGGAGATGTTTAAACAAGGTGTTTTGAGATAACACCTGGGGGTTCTCCCAGGAGGTTTTTTTTTTGCAGGCAGCCAGCTGCTAAGGGACTTGGATGTGCTTGGCAGTGGCCTCCCTGCCACCAAGAAACCACTTTCTCCAGGACATTTCTCCCTGGGAAGGGATTGAGCACAGCTTGAGGACCCGTAGCACCTGAGAGGTGGGTGCACACTTCTGGGGACAGCCACGGGATGAGCAGCGTGTGGGGACCCAGTGGCATTGGGTGGCATTGGTTTCCACGGTGAAAAAAAAAACCAGAAGGGAAAAAAAATTCCTTGGAAAACACAGTATTTTTCCAGGGAAATATATATCTCACTTGGGTCTGTGAGAATCCAGCTGGAGGCTGCAGTGAGCAGCTGTGCGAAGGGGCTTCTTTAAGGATGAGACTGGTAATTGGAATTTAATCAGATACAAACCCCCCTGATGTCACAGGAAAGCATTTAATCAGGCACTTGGCACACCACCACGTCAGCAATTCCAGGGAGAACCCTTACAGCCACAGGGATGCCCTCCACCATCCCAGCTACTCCCCATCACCTCCCAGGTGGGAGGGTGAACATCCAGATCCCCCCCAGCTTTACCCAAACCTCCCACCACACGTGTTGCAGCTCATCTGCATCCCCAAAAACACATAAGCAGGAGATTGCCTGGCTTGGGGCTTGGCAGAGCCATCCCTTCACGGGGGAGCCCCACTGCTTGCTTTTAATTTAGAAAAAACGAGGCACTCGCTCGGGTTTGGGACAGAAACTGGAGCGTAGCAGGGAACGACCTAAGCCAAGCCACTCTCGTGGGCAGCCACGCCTCAGGGGACAGCTCGGACACCCTGGGATCCTGTCAGGCTTTAGGGATGGGCTCCTCTGGAGACAGCAGCAGCTCGAAGGGAACGAGGGGCCGGACCAGCAGCCGCACCTCGGGGCCGACAGGGTTTGCTCGCAGGTTGAGGCTCCGCAGCAGCGCCATGGAGGCCAATTTATCTGTCGGCACCTCTGGAAAGAGAGCACGGAGGTGAGAATCCGTCCTGGAGGGTCAGAAGGGATGAAAGCTCCTTTTGATGGACAGCCTGCAGCAAACCCTGCTGCTGCCTCTCAGCAGGTTTTGATCAAAACAGGAACACAGTGGAATATTAATTTATCCAACTGCTTGGGGAAGTGGTTATCGGTTGGACTCGATGGTCTTGGAGGTGTTTTCCAACCTAAATGATCCTGTGATTCTATGGAATGTGTCAGCAAGGTGCAGACACCAGGATATCTGATGTGAGCACTGCCCTCCAGTTCTCCCAGCCCAAATGAAACTTCTGCTGGAACACTCAATTGGGATTCAAGGACTTATTCCCTGATTTTATCCCCAGTGTTGCAATGCTCAGGAGCCCTCTCCAAGCTAACAGGAGGGCACATGGTCTTTGCCCTTGTTGGACAGGCTGCAAAATGGCTCTCAGCCGTCAACAGGCACCCTTCTATTTTGCAATTTCCATGAATTTGGGTGCTGCCCTTTAGAAAACATTACATTAACAAACTCTGCCTTAAAAAAAACAGGTGCATCTCAGCTGGATGGTCCCAATGTGAATCCACTGAGAGCAGAGGAGGGAGACTGATATGAAAACCTAACCTTTAAGCTCATTAAAAGGTGATAGATTTTGGGCTTGCAAAGCCCACCTGTCTGATTAACTACACCAATTTCTTTTTAATTTGAAGGCCAAAATGACAAGTGCCCCTTTTATATCCCAGCTCCTGTTTCTTCTACCAGCACCTGGTGCAGAATTGCAGTGTTGTAATTACATCTGGTAGATGACTGTGTGATTTTTAAACCATGAAACTTATTTTATGCTGGAAAAGAACTCAAACACTTCAATGCCTTTGTTTTTTCCCCTCTTTCTCCTCCAGGAAATGGTATTTGCCATACACAAATTCCCTAGGAGTGCATATCTCATCAGGCAGAGCTTCACATGAGTTTTTTTAATAACTCTTCTTCATGGTGGATTTGTTCACTGCCATTCCCCCGTGTCATTTTGCTTGGTTTTTTTCTTTTCCCTTGAAGCACAAAGGTAATATTTTTTTTCATAGATTTTCCTATTTAATCATCATCTAATGCAGTGGAGAATAAGAAGTTTAATCATCCTCTTATGCAGCATGGTAAAGTTAAAAGTGCTTTCACACATTTTGCTTAAATTAGGGAGTTTAGTGAAGCATTTTGGGGACTAAGACCTTCTCAGGCTGGGAACAGCTCAGCTCTGCACCTTAGTCCCAGGTAAGGAGCAGTGACTCATCCCTGGCATGAAGGGACAGGCAGGGCACACAGTGCAGCCTTTAGCTGTAGGGTTGTGCTGTTGGAGCCACAAATTCCTCTAAAAACAACCCAAAGCATCACTTGCTGCCTCCCCAAAGGATGAGGCATTTGCATTTGGGACTGAATTATTCACGCTGGCTTCACCAGTTAGGCAAAAAGGAGGGAGGGGAAAAGGTTTTTTTGTGACTAAAGCAGAATGTGACAATAAGTGAGTGACACCATCATCGTGGAATGGTCTGGGTTGGAAAGGACTTTAAAGCTCATCCAGTTCCATCCCCTGGATGGAGACTGGGACTCCTCCCACTATCCCAGGTTCCTGTAAGCCCCATCCAACTCGGCCTTGGACACTTCCAGGAGTCCACAGCATCTCAGTGTCTCATCATCCTCACAGGGAAGAATTTCTTCCCAGTATCCCATCTAACCCTGCTCTGAGTTTGAAACCGTTCCCCTTTATCCCATCTGGACATTCTCAGGAGGACAAAATTAACCACAGTTGCCCCCAGCAGCAATCTCCCCAGCCTTGGCAGCAGTCTCAACATCACCCCTATTAAACCATTAATCAAGGAATAAGGGAAAGAGAAGCTGAGGCTCTAGGCACCAAAACATCCCCATGGATTTGGGAGCTTAAAACGCTGATTTGATATAACTCTAATTACCAGGGAAAGAGTTAAAAGCACTGACAGTAATATATACATAATTACAGTCCCGGGTTAAGGGCTTATTTAGATGAAAAGGGTGGCTTGTGGCACTAAATGTCTCCTTTCACAGCCTCCAGCCAGGCATTAATTAATCTCCTTTCACTCCTGTTTCCCTTTGGAAAACATTACCTACCACCCACCTCCAGCTCAATATGTCTTAGGAGGTCACTCAGCTGTTTCAGCAGGAGCTTTTAAATCGTGTTTGCAGCCCTGGCAGGAGCCTCTCCAGCACCCCTGGGATGGCAGAGGAGGACAGGCAGGACTGGCACTGGCACAGCACCACAAACCAGGGGATCTGCAACCTTACAAACACAAGCTCACATGCAGGGGAGCCTGGAACCTGTTTGGGAAGGGTTGGTAGAAGCAATGAGATTTCCCAGGTTTTTGTTTCCTTGGGAAAAACGGGCTGAGCCCTCCTGGCTTTCTGGTCTCTACCTCTTCCCTTTCCAGAAATTGTGTAAATTAAGCTCATGTCATCTTTTTCTGCCGCCAGACAGCGTTGTGTGCACTACTGAGACTTATTCCTACACATTTCGTGTTGAAATTGTTACATTTTACTCTGTTTTTATGTTCCCCACACCTGGAGAACACCTCGCAGCCGAGGGGAGCCTGGTGGGAGGTGACCTAGTTCTCCTCCCAACCCAGGATCAATCCAGCTGGGTGCAACCCTGGATGCAGCCTTTTCTCTTTGTATTTTAGCAGGGAAAAAGGCACCAAAAAGCTGCCTTCCCTTCTTCCAGCATCCTGCTTGCACAAAACAAGTGGGGAAAATGCTGTTTGGAGACCGGGTTGGATTGAAATCAGCCAATTAAACTCAAAAAGTGATGGAGGGAACTAGAAGTGAGACAGCTCTCTCCGGGAGGCAGGAGACAAAAAGAGGGAGAGAAAAAGCCGTGTATTTCTCTGGCTCCTGTGGAAGCAGTTTTAAATTCCGGTGTTTTTACCAGGCACAGCTGGGGAGCAGCTGAGGTGAGGCTGTCAATGAGCCTCGTGTTGCAGAGAGCAGCATTCCCAGCAGCTGAAACAATCCCAGATAAAACAGCAAAGTCGAGTGGGCTCCGATATTTGCCTCCCTGGGGGCTGTGGGATGCTCCAGCCCGGGCTCTTTGAAAGCTGCCTCCTAAATAAATCCACTTTTATCTGTGTGCAACAGCTGCTCCTTTTGCCCAGCTTTCGGAGACTCCAAAGCCTTCAGCTTTTGCACATGAAAGATTTTCCTGCTGCTGCAGGGCTGAGGGATGAGCGTCTCTTATCATTCCTTTAATTCAACTTTAAGGGGTTTTGTAGTGTTAAACAGCTCCTGTTTGTTCTGGGAAATGTTCAGGTGGGCTCGTGTCCTTGCTTAGCCGGGCAGCAAACATCCCAGCCCAGCATTCCTGGGGCCGGGTTCTGCAATCAGCTCCGGTTTTTAATGAAATCTGGGGATTTTGGGGTGACCGCAGGTGCCTTTAAGAGCTACATCCCAGCGCAGTGGTGAATAGGGCAGCTTGAATGGGGCTTGGTTCCCACTACGCCTGCAGCGGCTTTCCCGTGGGAGGCGGTGAAAACACCGCGAAAGGCAAATGGCTGAGCAGGCTCTGGTTATTTAGCATCAGCCCTCGGGGGATGCTAAATCTCATTTTTCCAGTGGGCAAAGGTCCTCCTCACCTGCGATCTCGTTCTCTTCCAGGTCGATGGTCTCCAGGGCTGGGACGGTGGCCAGGGGCTCCGGGAAACGCCGGAACCTGTTGCGGGAGAGGTCGATGGCCCGGAGGTGCAGCAGGGAGGCGATTTCCTCGGGCAGGCGGTGCAGGTAATTGCCTGCCAGGTTGAGCTCTGGGAAGAGAGAAGAGAGGTTGTGGGATGCAGGGAAAAAGATGGGAAAATAACTAATGCATAGCTTGATTTACAGCCCCTGTCCCCCGAGGACTGCCAGGTCCATCAGTGGGATTCCAGTTCCAAAAACTGGGGTTTTTTTGGGTTTTCTTTTTGCTATTTTCCGTGGTTGCCATTGTAGATTTGCCTTCTGGGAATACCCCACTTAGGAGTGATGTTTTTTGTTGGTTTCCTCAGGCTTTCCTAATGAAATCGGGAGCCTTTTGCAAGCAGGGTCTGTAAAATATAAGGAATAGCTCCTCATAAAGTCAGTGCAATTACCTCCCCGATGGACATTTGTCATGGCTTAAGGCTAGCTCTCCATATTAATGTGCCTGAACCCCTTCTGAGGAATAAACAGAATGGTGGAAGAAAAGTCTTTAGATGTGAAAAATATCTGTTTTTCGTAGTTTGCCCATCTGTGACGCTTTCCTGCCTCAGAAATGTGTTCCTGTGGGGCCAGAGCAGCACCCTGGGGACAGAACCCAAATCCTGCTGTCCCGGCGCCCTTCTGCAGTGACACAGGGCTTTCTGCACTATAAATACCCACACAAGCTGCCCTGCCCCTGCTAATGCCTGGTATTTATAGGTCCTGCCTTATTCAGCCTGTCCCCAGCCCCAGGGCGTCTGTTCCTGCTAAGACCCAGCACTGTTCATCGCCGGAGTGATTGGTTCACTGCTGGAGCAAAGCCCTTGCTGGGAAACAAGGTCATTTTTTTCCCTTCAGGGCTTGTTTTGCTGTCTAGAAAATGAAAATTGATTTCCTCTGCTCGATGTGTTTCCTTTCCCCAGCCTAGTGGTGTTCTCGCAGATGATGCTCTGGCTCCAGAGCAAGGGAAGCCTCCCCAGGCGCCCACCACAGTGGCATTTGTGCGGTACGTTGTAGGAACAAAATTGATTTTAGAAGCTGCCAGGGCATCCCCAGTGCTGTCCTCAGCGTTCAACACCGCCGTGCTGGATGCTCTGGATGCTTGCGTGGCCATTTTTTAGCGGATCAGCCTCAGGCTGCTTTCTCTGGGCTCCGCAGGGAGGTGTCCCTGTGGTGCCGACGATCGCTCCCATCTCCTGCAGTGATTAACTCCCACTGATGTCTCACGATGAGGACTAATTGGTCGGCACAGCCTGGATTGCCCCGTCTCTGCCATGCCCCGTTGTTATCCCCAAGCTGCCTTTCCTGTTCTCCTCCATCCTCAACCCCACCCTTGGAGGGAGCTCTGGAGGGTGATGAGTGACCCCACAGCAGAGCCTGATACCAGTTTGGAAGGGTGGGTGAACGCAGAACCAGTGTCCTGGAAAATGGAAACGTAATGGATTTTTTGGAGTCTAAACTAATGCTTGCAGTGAGATGAGAGCTCAGGGCAGACTCTTGGGTGCTTTGCCCCTTCTGCAGCAATCTGGGGGCTCCTGGAGCGTCCCAGAAGATTGGAAGTGGCTGTCCCTTACCTGTCAGCTGGCTGAAGGTGGTGACAAATCGGCTGGTGATGGACTTGAGCTCATTGTTGGCCAGGGAGATGCGATGGATCCCCTCGCTGACGCTCCTCATGGCTTTGTAGATCCCAACGGGGAAGGTCATCAGTTTGCAGCTGGCCAGATCTGTGCACAGGGAGACCCAGGTGAGGGTCTGATACCTTCAGTCATCCTGCTGCCCTGCGTCCCTAATTCCCTGGGGGTAGCTGAGCAGCTCAGGGATGCTTTATTCTTATTCCATCACTAACGGGGATGGAGCAGGGATTTCCCTGGCTGGATTTCTCACAGTCATGGGTGGGTCTCCCATGGCAAGCGGTGGGGAGGGGAAAAAGATTTGGTTGTGCTTCTCACCTCATGGCCTTCTTTTGTCCTGAGTTGTTTCTGTTTCACCTCCTAGGAAAACGCCAGGGATGGAAACCCTGTATCCCAGCCCTTGTATCCCAGGATGGGCTCTGCTGCCTGCCCCCACCTCAAAGCCACTGTGGGGGCTGATGGAGCAAGCTCCATCCTCCCACGTTACTCTCAGGAGGATGTGAAGAGCCTTAGCAATGAAGCTGCAGCTCCTGGCATAGGCTGGTTTATATCCCAGGGCCGGGAATCCAGTGGGAATAAAAGTGAGTGGCTTTCATCTCTCTCCTTTAATGAATTGCACCTCACTCTTGGGTATTAGCTGCAAACGGGGAAATTGCAGGAAAACACTAATCTGACAAGGCAACACGGGGAGAAATTTGCTCCTGCCACTGCTCACAAGGAGGGACACATCCCATGGGATTGTCAACCTGCTCCACCTTCGCGGGGCTGAGGGCCCTTTGGGGGAGCCTTTCTCTTCTCCAGAGCCGTGGGGAAGGAACGCCGACAGCTTTTTTTAGACTGTGGCAGTGAAGAATAGAGCCCTGCTCCCGGATACCCGATCCTTGCCCGGGCCCCAAGCGGGAGCCGGGACGGAGCGCCGGGCTTACCCAGGGAATCCGTTTTGTTCTCCACCGTGTCGTTCACCTTCCTGGCCACCCGGGCGACCGCCTCACCCATCCTCTTGTGCATGCGGGCGGCCGGTCCCGCCGGGAATGCGCTTCGGACTGGGGGATCCAGGGCTGGAGGGAGAAACCATCCACTCTGGCCTCTGGGAGAGGGATACTAAAAATAACCGACAGGATCAGTGTTCCCAGGGGAGGGAGGGAGGCTGTGCTGGGGCTGGAATGGCCCTCAGGGGTGAGATTCACAGCTTTCCAGGATGGTGCTTTTGGAGGATGTAGATACAGATCTCTGACTTGGGATACGGGGATGCATCCCCTTTCCTGGTGTGGGTATGGGGATTAATCTCCTTTCTTGGTTTGGGAAATGGGGATACATCCCTTTTTGTGGTCTGAGATATTTGGATCCATCCTCCTTCATGATACTGGATATGCCATTTTCCTGGTTTGGCACATGGGGATGAATCCTATTCCCTAGTTTGGGATATGAGCACGGGTCTCTTCTCCTTGTATGGGGTATGGGGATGCATGCCCGTTCCTGGTTTGGCATAAGGGGATGCAACCCGCTTCCTTATTCGGGGTAGAGGGATCCACGCCCTTTCCTGGTTTGGGATATGGAGATGAAACGCTATTTGCAACTGTGGAATACGGGGATACAACCCCTTTCCAGGTTCGGGATATGTGGACGCATTCCTTTTCCCGGTGACTTCGTTCAGCTCGATGTAGCAAAAACATTTTGACCGAAGGAATCCAGGACAGCAGAGAACGGCAGGACGACACTACCACCACCACCTCTCTTCCTTCCCTCCATCAAAAAAAAACCAACCAAAAACCTATCTTCCCACGCCGGGAGTCGAACCCGGGCCGCCTGGGTGAAAACCAGGAATCCTCACCGCTAGACCACGTGGGAAGCGNGTCCGCAGGCGGCCGCCAGCCCAGCCAGAGCCGGGCCATCCCCACCCGCACCGTTACCCTCAGCGACGCCGCGCAGCTCCCCGCCGACTACTGCACCACTCCCGGCGGGACGCTCTTCTCCACCACGCCGGGAGGTAAAAGCGCCGCGCCCGCCGGGGCCTCCGGGGGAGCGCGCCCGGGCCAGCCCGAGCGCCGCGTGTCGCGGGCGTACCGCGCCTATATCCCCTCTATATGGCGTTGATATGTAGCGTCTGCCGCCCGTTCTCCTCGCCGCTCAGGCGTGGAGATGGGTTTATTGTTTTTCCGGGACGTACCGGGAGCGCGGAGGGTCCCGGCGGGGCGGCAGCTGGATCCTTGGACGGGTTGGCAGGAAGCTCCCGGTGGGACGCGGGCACCGGGGGCTCGGTGCCTCGGCCCTACCCCGCCCCGGTACCGCGGGGTCCTGACATGCCTCGTCCCCGTGCAGGGGAGAGGGACACGTAGTATTTCGGGGTGCCGCTTCCATCGGCATCCCCGGGACGCGTTCCCACCCCTGCCGCGAGTTTGCCAGGTCTCTGCGCCGGGACAGCCGGGACCCAGCTGCCGCCGGAGTGTTTGGCCAGGGCCGAATTATCGCCTGTCGTGCCCAGATAAGAGCGAGCAGAGCGGCGGCGCGCACCCCCCAGCCCTCCCAGCCGATCTTTGGCGGAGAACCTTGGCCGAGGCGCTCGTCCCGCCGGGAAACTCCTTCGGCAAACAAGCGCTGCCGAACCGGATTCCCCCACTCCCGTCCTCCCCCCAGGCACCCGGATCATCTACGACCGCAAGTTCCTGCTGGACCGCCGCAACTCCCCCATGGCCAAGACCCCGCCTTGTCACCTCCCCAATATTCCCGGCGTCACCAGCCCCGGCGAGGCCGGCGAGGAGCCCAAAGCGGACGCCAACAGCTTGAACCACCAGGAGGGCAAGCCATCCATGGGTAAGGGACCCCCGGGGCGGGACAGGGTGGGGATTTGGGGTGGAGAGTGACGCCCCTAACACCGCTCTCCTTGCCTCTTGCCAGGGGACGATGCTCAGTTCGAGATGGATATCTGAGCGGGAACCACGGAGAGGCAGCGACTCCCCAGACCTGTGCACCCCCCATTCGGCTTAGCAGGATCCGTCCCGGCGAGGTGGAGGTGGCACTGGTCCCCACCGGCGTCCCCTCCCCACCCTCCTCCTCCTCCTCCTCTTTTTTGGGGGGAGTGCAGCTCTGTCTTCTCTCCCTTTGCGGGTGACCGGTCCCAGCGTGTGCCTGATGGAGCATCCCTTCTGGATCCAGCCCTGTTCCTCCCCTTCCACCTGGCTAGCAGCCTGATCTCCACCAGGCTTCTTTTTAAAACATCCCTTCGCCTCTTCTGCTGCCTCGTGCCCTCTCCCAAAATTCCCCTCTTGTTACCCAAACCTCCCATTGCCAGCAGCTTGGTGTTCTGGAGCTGTGTCACCCGCTTTGCCCCCTTCTCCTGGAAAATTTGGGCAGCCTGTTAGGAGGAGGGGGAAACATCACTCCTAAAATCATGCACCTGCTTGCACCCTGGGGAGGGTATTTTTTGAGTGTCCTGGGATGTGTTGGCATTCGGCAAAGGATAACATTGGGAGCCCGTTCCCTTCGGTGCTCCAGGGGTCCGATGTAGTCCCTGATGGAATCAGCCAGCGTGTCCATGTCTCTCCTACCCGGATTTCTTCCATCTTGGCCCTCCAGCCAGGGGCTGTGTCCCCCACCCACCAGCCAGGACTCACAGCAATGTAGCCATATATTATAAAACCCCTCTGCTTTTATTTTTGGTACTAAAAAGAGGCACTTTACCCCCAATGACTTTTTCTGGGCTGGGGCTGAGTGCCTCTGGGGAAGTGCTTGTAGTGCTCGGGTCCTTTTTTTTTTACCCCCCACAGCCATTTAAAATGTGAATCCTACAGGGGGGAGATCCCTCTGGCACCGTTGGATGTCTCAGGAATCACTGTGTGTCCATGGGGGCTGTGGGGGCTCACCAGTCACCGCAGGGATGGGGTGCTCTCCTCGCAGGGTGCTGCCATCGATGCCATCCTCTGCTCAGTTTTCAGGGTGGGATTTCTCCCAGCTGGACCATGCTGTCATGGATAAAGCATTTCCAAGTTAACCTCCCTTTTGCCAGCCTGGCATGGCCTGGCCATCTTGGGATTTATTTTTCCCCCCTCTCTCCGTGTGACTGGCAGGCAGCACTGGCCAGTGTCGGGCTGCACCCCCGATCCCACCAGCCCCCCAGGCTTGATTTTTTTACTACCTGTTGGGAGCCATCACCAGCTCCACAACCTTCTCAAGTGCCATTTTATCAGCCCCCACCTGAGTGCCTGCTCCATCCATCCTCCCTCCCTCACCGGGGTCACCCCCCACCTCGGTACCCAGCCCGGAGGAGAGGGACATCCCACAGGTTTTGTGCACTTTCCATCCCGTAATTTATTTCTCTAGGTGTGTTTGGCACGGGGCGGCGCTGGTGGCGAGCTCCCATCTTCCAGCTGCTTTTCTCACAAAGAGGGGGCTGCCCCTCGTTTTGGGGGTGGGGAAGGAAGAAGCAAAAGCACAACCCCAGGGGATGGGTTGTCTTTCCCATCCTTTCCCTCGTGTGGGAGGTGAGGTGAACGCGGTAGCCCGGCCGCCGTAGGCGCACGAGTGAGTGAGTGCGAGTAGCAATATGCGTGTGGGTGGGTGGTGATAAGACACACACAAATATATATATTATATATAAATAGATATATTTTCCTTGAAGCCAAGATCCTAGGAGGTCAGTTAGGCCCTCGGATCGAGGGAGGGGCAGGGGGCGAGGACATCCTTGGCAGAGCGGGGACGGCCACCGTGGATGCAGGGACCTGGTGCCCTCAGCACAGCTACTCGTTTTGGGAAACCTGCTCTGCTAGCCAAAAAGAATTATTCCATATTCAAGGATAACGTGACTTAATGGACAGGAGCCGGAGGGAAACCTTTTCTTTTTTGTGTTTTTTTTTTTTTCCTCTAAATGCCCCCTTTCCCAACCTCCTTGTGTCTCCGTTCCCCATCCCAGAAACTTTCTCCCGGTTCTCTTTTGTAAAGTGGGCTTGGGCTGAGCAGGGAGGGAGTGCCTGGCCTCACCGGGGCGTTCCTCTGCTAGTCAGGGGATCCATTTGGGGTTTCTGTTGTTTTTTACCGTCTCTTCAAGCAGGTGTTAGGGAGGAGAAAAGCTCTCGCCAGTGGTTGCTGTTACAGTGAGATCAATAAAGATTTTGGTTCTTCTAAATCAAGGTGATTTGGACTGTGATTCAGGGGGTGGGGAGGATTTTCCCTTCCCTTTGGAGCAAACTCCCCTCGTGGAAGTCATGCCCAGAGAGCAGGGAAGGGTCAAACCCAGAGCCAGCGGCTGAGGGTTAAATTGCAAAATGTCACACACAGAAGCCTGATTTTCCCATAGGTCTCCCATGTACAAAACTGCCCCAAACTGATCATTTGTCTTGTTTCTAGTGGTTGTCTCACCCCTGGAAGCCTTCAAGGCCAGGTTGGATGGGACTTGGAGCAGCCTGGTCTAGTGGAAGGTGTCCACCAACCTTGGTCTTGAACCCTTCAGGGATAGGACACCATTAACATATGTTAATATATTACATTGTAATATATTTTAAATTTTATTTTTTAAATCAGGTCAGCCCTTTTTATGCCATCCACTGTAATTTGGGAGGGGTCTGAGCAGCAAAAGCCTTTTCCCCCACTAGGGCACTGAGGGATGGGCAGCAACGGGATGTCTGTGCCCTCCCTCTGGCTGCCCCCAGATTTTTGTGGGTACCTCAGCAAACCACCAGCATCACTTGGGGATGCATCCCACGAGGGCATCTCGGCTCCGTGTGTGAAATACCACAGCGGCACATCACATTCCCGAGGCATTCGGATCCCAGAGGTGAAGCCGGGAGGGCGTTCCCAAGGGTTTGGGAAAGCCTTTTGGAGCACCCCGGTTTGGCTGCGCTCGGAGTGGTCCTGCCATGACCTCCGGTGGATTCTGCTCATATTGCAGCAGTTGAATTCTGCAGTGTCAGGGAAAATTCAGAGCGTGCGTGCGGAGTGGAACACGGCGAGAAAAATTGCTGTCGAAGCATCTGGGAGCTTCTTTTCCCTGGATCTGGTTTTGCCCATGCAAATGCCAGTGACAACTGGTTCCCTCCCAAATTTTGGGGTGGTTTTTTTATGTGTTAATGCCAGCTACCGAAGCCTCTGTAGTGAGGGGGGTGTGTGTGTGTGTGTGTGTGTGTGTGTGTGTGTACCTCCGGGTTTTGGTGTGCCCCTCCCTAAGGAGGGATTTGGGATCTGAAAACGGAGAATAAAAATAAAATCAATTAAAAAAGTTATAAAATTTCAATCTAGGACTGTACAGGCACCAGAGCAGCTGAGGGCAGGGTATTTTGGCTGAGCTGGATGCTGGGAGCCTGGCTAGGATCTCGGATGCCGACGAACAAACTTTCCAGCCCTTCTTTCCAGCCCTTCTTTCCAGCTGTTACCATTTTCGGACTAGCTCTGGGCTACGTTTACATTCCTGGCCCTCCTTTCCAGTGCCAGTGAACGTGTTAATGCCTTTTTGCTCCTTTTCCTTCGTCCTGCCGGTGTCCCATAAACACCGATTTGGAGCCGCACGGCGGCCGTGGATGATGCTGGGTGTGGGCAGGGCTGCAACGCTGGGGCGGCTCGGGGGGAGGTGGGGTTGGGGTCCTACCTGGGGAGCTCCGAGAGCCACTGTTTTAACCCGAATGGAAATGGGAAGGCAGGTAGGAGCTGAAAGGATTGGGATTCTATGAGTTAGCTGAAATAGCATCTTGGCGGGGCAATGAGGGAAGCCTGAAGTCGCCTCATGGGTTCGCTCTGTGCCGTGGCGGACTCCGGGCGAGATGGAGCAGAGCTGGGTGCGGGTCCTGCTGGTACCGGTGAAGCCATGGCAAGAGCCCACCACGGTGCTTGTAGGGTGCTGGGAAGAAGCCGGGTGGACAGCAGCCTTATTCCCCAGGAGTCTGAGTGGCCTGAGCAAGGAAGGACGGCTCTGAGACCTGGGAGCGTGGAGCTGCTCTGATGTTTCCTATGGAGACAGGCTGGGAGAGCAGAGGGTGTTCAAGTGGAGAGGAGAAGGCTCCAGGGAAACCTTAGAGGCCCTTTCAGCGCCTAAAGGGGCTCCAAGAAGGATGGAGAGGGATTTTGGACAAGGGCACGGAGTGGCAGGACAAGGGGAAATATTGTGAGCTGCCAGTGGGCGGGGTTAGATGGGATATTTGGCTTCCACCACACACATCCTTGTCTCCCATTTCTGGAAAGGAAAAGCACTTTTTGGCTTTGAGAGGTGCCGGCAGTGCCTTGATGCCCCCAAAACCACAAACCTGGCTGGGGTGGTGGCATGTGACAGTCCCCTCTTTGTCCCAGCCCCTCTCTGGTTTGTCACGAGATGATGAAAGGATCAGCCTGCTGGGGAGCGCTGCGTGCTGGGGGTCCCCGAGACGATGGGGGCCGCGTACCAGGGGTCCCTAAGGGGACAGTGGCTGTGTTTGGGGAATGCTGCGGATGGCGGGATGCTGCGTGCCGGGTGTCCCCGAGGTGCCGCTGCCGTGGCCCGGGGGTGTCCCGGCGGTGCCGGGGGTGCAGGGGGCGGTCCCGGGGGCGTGTCCCGGGGCGGGGGG
>VWYI01010745.1:2003-187082 GCA_013399455.1 Anthoscopus minutus
ATCTGTAGAGTGATTCCCTTTCCTGTTTTCTGGGTTTATTATAAATAATCAGTCAGAAATAACCAGTCAAAAATATTTCCCTTAGTTTTTTGAGTCTGTTTCATTTTGCAAAGCAGAGATACTCACTGCTGTCTACTTAAAATACAGAGTGGTGACTGACAAAAGAGCAAAAAGTCACAAAAAAAGTCAGTTCCTTCAGACATCAGAAGGGATGGAGAGGTGGTGATACCTAATAGCACAAGTAGTAATTCTAGCTGTAAAGTCAAGGCGATGGGCTCAGCAGGGCTCTTCCAGGTAAAGAAGGATTTTCTGGTGAAGACTTCTATGGGTTCCAGAACCTATGACAGCAAAGTCATGTATCCAGCAGAATATTTATGTAGTTAGGCTGAGTAACTGCAGTCAGATTTTTTTCCTGTGCAAAGACCAGTCCAGCACCCAGAGTTCTTGTAAGTGGGGAAAAATAGCCAAATAAGCCTGTCACTCTAAAAACTTGCACTGTGCATTCCCTTAATATAAAAATTTTAATATACAATTTGTAGGTTAAAATTTATTTAGTCCTATTTAAATTGTTAATGTGCAGATTTTTTTTCAGTAACTACCAATTGACCCTGAATGCAAATGAAAGCAGTACCTAAAATTGTACCCAAGATATTCAGATAAATGCCTGATCAAAAGAATGTAAACTCCCAAATTTTGTGCTGAGATATCTGGAAGCAAAATCACCCTCTATGAATATCACAGATCTGGAGTGGTGAGCTGCCACAAGACAGGCTGCTGCACAAAACTGTCCCTTCTGTGGAACCTGCATCCCTGTCACATCCCTACTGTAACTGTGCTACTGGGACCTTCTCCCAATATGCCAGGAGGTGCCTCTCTCCTTCTCACCTACTCACAGTGCATTTTAGAAAAGAAAATGAAGAGGCAAATCAGCTTATTTTGAACTGTAAATTGTGAATGACAATACTACCAGAAGAATAACGTGAATAACTGGACCTTCAGGTCACTAGTTGTGTAAAAAATAATCTGCATGTTTTGCTATGGATCATGCTAAAGGGCAATTTGTCAGGGGTTTTCCTCCAAACTGAAAGGCTGCTCTTCCTATTCACTGCCATTCAGGATTGAAGAGTACTTTTAGAGTCCTTTCTCTTTGGAACTGGATACCATAGGAAGCATTTGTTTAAAACCATAATTTCCTTGTTAATCCAATTTGAGCTTGGATTTAAAGAAAAAGCTAATATCATGTTTGCCTGAGGGACTGAGAAGAGCATCTGTACAATCAGTGTTTGAAATAAGCCTGAATTTGGAAAGGCTAGACCCACACAGTCCACACAGAGCACTTGGTTTATAGATCTCTGTCTTAGAGTTTCAGCACATTTCATTAATTTCTTCAGGTTTTAACTTTTCACAGGATCTGATCCTCAAAAAGAGATTTTTGCTCTGTAAAGGTTTCTTTTTTCCGTTGAAGCTTTGAGTCAAAACTAAAGGAACATTTTCTTACAGAATGCCCAAGAATTATTTTGTATGTTAATTTATTCCCATATCTCATTGAAATATTTACTTAGCCACAGTTGCTCAGGCAGAGTGGAGTCTGCGCCATGTGGTTTTCCAGTGAATGTGATAAAAACACAGCCTTGGTCGAGCTCCACACCTGTTTTTGACAGGATGCAAAGCCCCACTCCATTAATGTGAACATGCATTTGCACTCAGTTTAAACATTGCATATGCTCCATGTCTGAGTCTAGGTGACTCTGAACATATGAGCTTTCATTTGCTTGCTTTTAGCTATGCATCCCCCAATGCACAAATTAAAAAGAACTGTATCCCTATAACAGCAGAACACTTTTCACCCCAGCCTCTTACCTGTTGTGTGTTCACAAGCCACAGATGTTCCCATGTGCATCAGTTGTCACCAGGCACACGTGGGGCTGCAGCACTGGAGTCCCTGTACCCCAGATGCAGCAGTGAGAGTTGGTCCTTCTGAGGAGAGCAGCACCAGTCCTTGGTGGATGTTTGCCCTTAGTCCCTGGCTTAAGAGACAGTCTGCTATAAATAGAAGCAGTGCCAGTGGAAAATAGAACTGGTACCTGCACTTCTGTTCACACTCATGAAACAGTTTTGTTGAGCTCTCTGCAGATCAGAAAGGTCCTTACTCCTCAGTTACTCCCTTCCAAGCTTATGTTAGATTTGTTATAAAACTAGCAAACAAAGTTTCTAATTAATCAGCATTTCTCATAAAGTGTTTTGGGTTTGTTTTGATTTTGGTTTTTTTCCTCCTTTTTCCCCAAAACTCCAACTCTTGCTGGCATTCTCAATGTTTTGCATTTTAAAAGTAGTTTACTGCAGAGCATACCAGATCATAATTTGAAATCAGATTTTCTGGCATCATACGGAAAACCTGCTGTGGACAGTCTTGGTTAGTTTTGCTTTTATTATCCATTATGCACTGTAGAGGGATTAGAGCTGTCATTTGGCTGCTCCCCAGACACTCGATCTTACAGTGCAGCCGCAATATGTGGTGTGGCAGTTCAGTTTCTTCTGGAGAATCTTCTGTGAGTCCTGTTGGGGATGGCAGACTCTCAAGAGGAGCACAAAAGGCTTAAAGAAATAACCCAGTGTCAAAATAGCAGTGGATACACATCTGCAAGTGGTGTTGCTTACCAGGGATTTATGAAACGCAAGCAATTTCCACAAAGCTTCCTGGGTGTTTGAGTGCAATAATGCAGGTGCTCAAAGTGGGATTGTCAGCCCATTGCATGTCTGCGGGATCAGACACTGGGTCTATGGGTTTGACAGGTGGGATAAAAGAATAGATTTTATTCTGTAGCACTAATGTATTCTGCATATCCTGAGAGGCCTGACTTCTGAAGCAGCACCTGATCTCCTACCTCAGAAGCAGAGGCATATGGTAGAGGGAAGATGCATAGATACACTGGCTGCTTATTTTAGGCAGTCCTCCAGGTGCACAAAATGGCTCTAAATCTGACCTTTGTCACGACTCATTTATGCTTTAGCCTGTATCTAAAAGGATGGTAGTATTACCCTCTGGATCTCGATTTAAGATCATGGTGAGTCATTTGGAGTATTTCAGAAAAGTAATGCAGAAAAAAAAATTGTGTATGTTCTTTGGGAATAAGAAGGAGGATCTCTGAAGTGTTATTAAAAAATAGANGGAATAAGAAGATCTCTGAAGTGTTATTAAAAAATAGAGATAGATATGTGTAATTTGGAGTTTTATTTCTGTGATAAAAATAGTATAGATTTGTGTAAAACCATACCTACAGCATAGTTCCTGTATCCATGATTATGATTCCATCCTTATTTCCTCAGTATTACATTTCATGGTCTGTTGAAATCATGTTTAGTGGGATAAAAATAGTATATCTTCTGTTGTTTTGGCATCCAACCTCTAATTTACAAATATAATTTATGCTAATCTTGAAAGTGCTTCTCAGATACAAAGTAAAATGTGTCATCCTTAGTATATGTGTGTATAATTTATTCTGATGTGGAATAGACATTTCAAAGTGATTTCATCCCTTCATATGCAGAACATTTGATATGAGCAGGGCAGCTGGATGTTCACTGCTGTAAGAGCAAGGAAATGGTTAAAACAGCAGTAGCTATTCTCTTAACCCAGAAAACAGAAATACACCATGGGATAAACCGCTTTTTGCACAGTCAAGCCAGCTTGTACAAAATCCTTGAGTGAGGTATTTTTATTCCTTTTGTTTTGCTGATGATTAGTCATTTCTACAGAAAGTTCTTCCTATGTTATCAATTAATTTTTCAGTGACTTTTCTTCTGTCTCTGACTCAGATGGCTTCCCTGGTGGATTGGAAGCATGTCAGGGGGGTTAGCTCTGCGTGGGCTTGCAGCTCCCCAGAGGGAAGGAGCCTGGCCATCCACGTGCTTCACTTGCCCTGTAATTCATAGTTCTCCCCACTTCCACAGAGGAGCCTGCAGACTCCCAGCTCAGTTTCTGCCAGCAAATGAACCAGTATCTCTGATGAATGTTCTTCAAGCACAAGAGCAGTGAGTAGCTGCTCTTGAAATGGCTTTTTGTTGCTCCCTGGAATTTCAACACTTAGAAGGATGGTGATCTTCTGTAGTCTCTGATTGGAATGTATCACAGCAAAGAAATGATAAAATAACTTCAAAGACCACATCCTCAGCAGAGTACATCCCCCTTCCTCCTGCTTTGGAGGTTAAATCTCATAGTCAGGTGTAGGCTTTTTGAACTTGTGTCTAAAAAGCAGAAAATCCCATGTAAAGCAGCACAGGAAAAAAAAAGGAAACCATACAAAGATGAGGAGAACTATGAAGTGGTTCTTGGTGCCTGAGGGGTAAAAATAATCCAGTGTAAGTTTAAACTGATAGGAGAATTTTTGCATGAAAACCAAGAACAAGAGTAGATATATGGCTGGAAAGAAAAGGCATCTCCAGGGTTATTCTAACTTTGTACTTCTTTTAGCTGCACTGAGGAATGTAATATTCCATTTTGTATATAGTTAAACAGTGACACCAAGTAAAACAAAAGTTTTCATCCCACTATTAATTTGTTTTCCAGGAATTAATTCAGTTTCTGTCTGGACCAAGTAGTGAAACTGCACAGCAAATTAAAATTGTTCCTTGCAGTATTAAATAGGAACAATGCAAAATAAAAAGACCACACTGATTGATGTAGAAAGTCTCTGGACACTTTCTGTTTGCCATGTATTTTTCATCAATGTGATGAAAATTTATTTGTCTTAGTTTTCTAACTTAACAGCTTGACAATACATTCACAGTCAATGGGAACATTATGACTCATGGCAAAGCAAGGTGGGCACGACCTTCCCCATGATGTTTGCATTTCAAGTCCTTTATGTGTTCATTTTTAATGCTTAGTCTTCTTCTGTAACTTTCAGTCTTGTGGTGTAATGAAACTAATAATATAAAAGACTTTCTCTCTAGTTTTTCAAAGATGTTCTTCCATTATTCTGTGCTGTAGTTACACCAATACTCCAGTATCTGCTTGGTAGAAAAGAGCAGGCAGAGCACCAGAAGTGAGCTATGAATTGTCCAGCACTGCCATGATCACAGTGCCCAGCAGGCCGATACTGCTGTAGAAGCAGCAAGGCCAGTGTGGTTTAATGCTAGCCCAGTTCTGACCTCAAAAAACTCAGCTGACAGACAAAACCTGCATGGAGATACAATGAGACTCATTGGATCCATCAGTCAGATCTCTTGTTCATATTTTAGAAACGAAAGCTGGAATCTGCTGTTGCTGGTTTAAGACAGATCCAACAATTTTGGTATTTGTTTTGAAGATTTAATTCCATCACTGTGTGGAAGAGGGATGGGATCTTGCTTCCCTTGCAGTGCACCCAAGGAGAGAGCATGTAAGCTGGCAGTGCTTGAGAAAGGTCTCCACTGGCCTGGTTAGCTGGGTTTGGAGTGATGCCCTGGGCCTTTGGGCTTTCTGTTCTGCACTGGTGTGTGGCTTTTTGTTCAGGGCTACTGAGATCCTTTCACAGGGTGATGAAGACACCACAATCATGTTCCAGTTGGGGACTCAAGGACATTTTTTCCAAACTTCAGGCTCAAAGTATAAACAACGTGGAAGGAAGAGAGCAGGCAAGTGGGACTCCTGTGTGCAAAGGGATCGAAACATAAAATGTGAGATCTCGGGACTGGGCCCTTCCCTTTGCCTCCATTTTGGAGCCATCCAGGCAGAGCCCAAGTGTAGCACTGAGGCTGCCCAGGTGTGGCCTTTGAAAGCCTCAATAAGTATCCTTTATTCCTCCTAACTCCATCTAGCCTCTGTTCCAGCTCTTCCAGGAGAAGGCCTGTAACATGGCCTGAAAGAAGAGATGGTTTACAACAATCTTCTTAAAGGTGTCTGACACCAGCCTTGGCATTGCCCTTTTCTCCACCCGTGGCAGCATCAGTCGCTAGACCTGGGCAAACGTTGCAGTGCATTTTCAGCATAAAGTCAGCTTTGATGTGTTTAATGTGAGGAATTGTATGATTAATTTTGTTGTTACATAATCATGGCTCTCTTTGCAGACAAATGTCTTGCATTTTTAATGGTTATTTAATGCTGTACATAATTCTTTGTCAGAGAAGCATTTGATCCTGGCCAAGTTCAAACTGAAACTTCCCAGAGGAATAATCCAAATCTGCATTTCCATATATATTAATAAACTATGTAATACTTTCAGCAACTCACATAATACAGTTTTGAAATGAGATCGAACTCATTATCAGTACAATAAGGAGCACAGAGTCTTACCTGTCAGAAATAATGGAGTGAGACCTACACAGTTGCTTTCTTTCTCACTGTCTCTGTAGTCATTGCTGCACAGCAAGTTATGTGTAAATCTTTGTCAGCTTGTTGTGCTGTAGTGGGACACAGGCTAGCCCCAGCCAGTTCCTGTGGCTGTGAGGAGGAGGAGTATATAAATAAATCCTTTCATTCTCTCTGGGTTCAGGGTGTAACAACAGCAACACTGCATTGCACATGTCCAAATGGACCTTCAGGATGCTGCTGCCTGAGGGCAGGAGCTGCCATGTTTGAAATCTGCCATCCTGCTTTTGAATTTGTGCTCTGGGTGTGGGTCTGGAGTTATTCCTTTCTCTTTACACACAGGGGATTTTGGTCTGTATTGATGAACTTGGCACCCTACTGTGTGTTGTGCTGGTGTGAACTGGTCAGACTCAGCTGGGAAACACCCATGGCCCTATACTGGGAATTTCTACCAGTGTAAGGAACAAGCCTATGCCTTTTGTGATCCTGGTCAATGACCAGGGCCCAGGACCAAAGATTAGAGGCTACTCTTCTTCAGCTTGTGGTTTACAGTGCTTAACCAGCAGCTGAGCGTTGGCTCCTACATTCAAAGACAAATAGATCCTCTTTCAAATGTGGATGAAAATGGGAAAATGTTGTCCTGCTGTTTTTGCCTGGTAGCTGAGCAGAGGATGTAGGAAAGCAAGACCAGATGTATTCCATCTGCGATGCTGAACAGCAGCAAGTCCTGTTCCCACCTGTATCTACAACCTCTCTCTGACTCTTTGTTCTGGAGAAAGTGTAGGAAGCAGGTGAGGGTTTCATCTGTGTTGAAATTTAGTAAAAAATTATAAAATTAAGGAGGGGAGGGAGGGAAGGAAAAGGAAGGATTTTATTTGATTGTACATTTAGACACCAGGCATTCATTTTGTAAGTTTCAATTTCTGGAATACAAGATGCAGAAGTTTGGCAAAAAACCGCCCATGCTTCATTTAAATGCAGTTCTGTGTATTAGGAAAAGGGTGAAATATATCACCTCAATGGGATTTTTCCCCCTAGAACGGAACCTGGCTTACAGTGAATGGTTCAAACACCTTCACACAGCAGTGAAGTAAATGCAGTAATTAAACAGTGTAAACTGTTGAATTGTAACATTGGAGACATGGCAAACTGAAATTTTCTTTGCTGAACGTCATTATCCAATGGACATAGGAAGGGAAGCAGGGACATAGGAAAGGAAAGACTCCCCGCCTGCAGTCTTCAGCATGTTTGGATAGTAATCTTTAAATAATATGATAGGCTCTTTCTCTAGTCCAGTGTCAGAGGATTATATTATTTTCAGAACAATTTATGAAAGATTAGTAGAGGCATAGTTAATCATTCAAACTAGCTACAGGTTTTTTAGAAATATTCAAATTAATGAGTTCTACCTTTTGATCTTTCTGGCTGTAAATCCCTTTGGAATTGATGCCAATTAGGATTTAGTAACAACTTGGTTATGAACATGGACCAGTGTGTGCATATTTTTGGCATGCATGTGTGCACACATTTACAAATGTGTGGAGGTGTCAGTGCTGCTGGAAAGTGGCACATGGTCAGTTAGACCTGTTCTGTTGTCAACCAGTTTTGAAAGTGGACATGTCCAGTTGGAGAGGAAATGGAATAAAAAAGCAGGGACAGTAATAAGCAAACAAAGGTTCTGCTTTATCATGCACAAAGTTGTATTATTGCCCTTTGCCAGTCTGATGCTTTCAGGATAATTAGATACAGCTTGTATTTTACCTACAGTGAAGATGGGGACAGTGTAAGGAAATGTGGTGACCTTGCCTACTCTTCACACTTTTGAGAAATGTTCTTGTCTTTTAAAAAAGGAAATGTGTTCCAGCACCAAATAAACTGCACCAGCCCAAGGCAACATCAAGTAAGAAACTTTCAGACAAGCACACCGACCCAGCTGAGAGCTTCACTCTGTGTAGAGGGGAAACAGGAGCTAATTAGAGCTTTCTGATACTTCACAGTTCTTGTACTGACATTTCTATGTGCCCACAGTGGTACCATTTCAAACCTCCTTGCAAAGAGCCCCACGCTGACCTGTGTGTGTTGCTGAGTTTCTTTGCATAGTCACTGACTTGCCTGAATTGAAATGTGCCGTTGGTTTGCAGTATAAACACCAGTAAGAGCTGCTTTTCAGAACTGATGAGTGGAACAGGAATAATATCAAGTTCTCAGTCATGCCACCCACAGAAAAATGCAGTGTTTTGTATGGTAGCACTTGTTTCAACTAAACTTTCCTTCTTCTTTACCTGTGTTTTGGAATAGCTGGAGGCTATTTTCTTCCTGATGTCCCACAGTCCATGGCCTTTTCATCTCCTACACTTGTAATTTACTAGTCTGAAGCTGCTTATATTGCAGATCTATGTGGATTTGGTGTGATGTTTCCTATATCTAAGTAATTTTTAGAACATTTCTTCTTTACCATTCTTTAGTCTCAAGGGAAAAGATTGATTGAACACCATGAACCTTGTTTCCCAAGCTACATGAGCATCTGTAGTCAAAGATGAGTGTCAGGGAGTGTGGATCAATACACCATGTTGTATTTCTAAAGTGTTATTCTTTGCCCTACTCACAGTCTCCTGTTTTCCTGAAAACTCAGTTCTGAGTTTCAATTTTTGAAATTTGTTCTGTAGAAAATTTCTAGTTACTATGAATATTTGAATACTATGAATAATATGAAACCTGACAAAAGCTTTTCTTGATTTCTTCTTGTAAAATTCTGAGATACATTGCATAGCAGTGTATCTTTCTCGGTTGTTGGCAGCTTATGTTGAAAAATAGACTTTTCTAGTAGTCATCTTTTCAGAGAAGAGCATTGCTTGCTTTCAAATTCAAAAACATGATCTGCTTGTCACAGGCAGAACTGATATCCTGTTCCAGGTACAGTTCAGGTAAAGAAGGACCTTTTCCTTATATTTGTATTTTCTCTTACAGCATAGGTGGAGAAGTAGCAAGAGGAAATGAAGGCAGTTATGTGGGGAAACATTTCCGCATGGGATTTATGACAATGCCTGCTCCTCAGGACAGACTGCCACACCCCTGCTCCAGTGGCTTCACTGTCAGATCCCAGTCTCTTCATTCAGTTGGAGGAACCGATGATGAAAGTAGCAGCTCTCGAAAGCAGCCACCTCCAAAACCGAAGCGAGATCCCAACACCAAACTGAGCACCTCATCTGAAACAGTCAACACTGGAACAACAAGTAAAAGTGGGAAACTACAGGACAGGACTGAAGGTAAACACTGTAATTCTTTGGAAAAAAAGGGGGTTGGTGAAGCAGTCTTAAGATTATCCTGTTGCATTTAATAATTACCTGTATGTTTCCCTATTTGGGTAATGGTGCCAACATTGGTATCCTAGACCACTCATGTCTAAATGTTGGAATAACTATCCAACTCTTCTGGATAGTTTTGCCTTTGAAAAGAAGGCAAAATTTTGTCACAGAATGCACCACTTACATGGTCTGGATGTATACTGGGAAATAAGCTGAATTTATTCAAAGTGAAGGGGAAAAGAGATTGCTGTCAGTGGAATGTAGGCCAATGTTATCTGCCCACCAGCCAAGGACCACTGAGCATATCATTAGCCTGGTGGAAGCCACAGCTCTGGAAAAGGTTCTTCTCAACAAAAGAGTGAAGAACAGAAATTAATAAAAAGAATACTGCATGGCTCTGAAACTCCATAGCAAGGAAATACCATCCAACAGTAAAAATTTTACCAAGGATGATATAATGGATTGCCCAAAGCTTCTGTTTGGGTCTGAACATACATTTTCTCTTCTCATTCCTCTCAGTTACATTTCAGCTAGTGCAGCATTTGGAAGAGAATTAACAAATAGCTTCAGTAAGGATATTGTTTCTTTACTCTGCACTGCTAAAGATGAGCTAATGCTGTAGGGATCATCTCCTTCCTTTATTCCCTGCTGTAAATACATTCTGTGCAGCAGTAGGACCGGCTGTACTCTCCTGGGAGAGATCAGGATGACTCTGCTTCACAGTGTGAGCTGTAGGAAGGAGCCCATAAGGACAAATGGTTTTGATGAGTGCTGGTGACTCCCACTGCTGTGTTATGGATCAGTTTTGACATCCAATGCAGCACGTTGTCTTCCTTGTGTGTGTCCCTTAGCTTGGTGTTGTGACCAGAAATACTTGTTAGCTACAGTCATGCTAGGACCCTCTTTAAGCAAATCTGATTAAAAAGAGTTGTCAATGATAAAAAAGATGCCAATGAGTGTGTAAATCATGGTGACACATATATCTATGATTGTGAAGTTGAACACAAGTGCTGAACAAAGCTGTGGATTTATTTATGCTCTTGGTAGTTATTGTGGATATGACATTTTTCATTACTTCCATAGCTTATCTTCTTCAGGGACCATGACATCAACTCCACTCAGACTAACATGGCAAATGCAAGCATTATGTAGCTGTCCTTAACAAAAGCAGTTTCCCACAATTTTACTGCACCAAAGCCTACACAGGAACCATTTAACTTTAAGATTTAAATTCTCATATCGGAAAGTCTTTCAAATTTTAAATTTTAATTTAATATCAAAAGAGAATGCATGGCACAAACTTCTTGGTGAGATAAGTTCTGAGGTGAAAGTCAGGGGCTCTTACATTACTCCAAACTTCTTTTGAAAAATAAATTTTAAAGTCTTTTTATAATTCTTTAATATATTTCTTAGCACTCTTTCTCCCTGAATCTGCTCAACCAGAATCATCAAGACTAGAAGTTTGTTCTGCAGACAGGGCAATAAGAAAAGGTTTATTGTTTTCTAGCTTATTTAATGACTGTTCCTGCAAGTGTGCATTGTACATGGTGCTGTTCAGAATAGCTGACCTCTGAACTACCTCTAGGATGATTAGGAATGGAGTCTGTTTGACATCCATATCCCAGCCCTTTCCTCATTTACTGAGAAGCAAGAGAACTTGACAGACTTGAAGCAGTAATAATAACAATGATAATGATAACTGAAATACATCCAAGTACTTTGCCAGCTTCACAGAAGTTTTGTCAGATTCCTTAAGCATCCTTTGTCCTCACAGAACTAAGTTTTCTTCAGCATTATTGTCATTCTGGAAGGTTCTGAAAATTTTGTTTCCCTTCCCTTGTCTTCTTCTGCCATCTGACATTTGAGTCCAAGGAAGGAATATGTAGTCTTGCCTTTTCTGACAGATTTCAAAGTTTGAAATTGGTTGACATTTCTGTCAAAAAGACACTTTTCCTCCTGCACTCCATGCAGGTTGAGCTTGATCTGTCCCATCACATGAGGTTGTGAGTGACATGTGTGGTACTGTAGCCTTGTTCTCTCTGGTTTATCTGTATGACAATGGAACTATACCAGAGTCCAAGTATTGCAGAGCACCTTGGATTCTCATTATTGTACTCAAGAGCTGAATATTCATAGCAATATCTCTGGAAAGAACTGATGAATGAGTAATACTCCATCACCAGCCTAAAAGATAATACCTAAATGTTACCTTTCATTGTGAATAAATGCCTTCATGGAACACTAAGAATCTCTATGATGTTTAATTTATGACATGTATTATGTTCATTCTGCTGCTTTGCATGTAGAACAGCAGTGGGCACTTTCAGGCTAAAATGAAGAAGTTCCTGGAGATTTTCAATTAACAGAATGTTTTAATCACACTTGATTTTGTGTGTTCAGAATACCAGCCCTGCTTCTATGTATACTGGGGTTTCACCAAAGAGTTTAATATAAATAAAAATCAGATTATAGGGTGGGTTTTTTTGTTTTGGTTTGTTTTTTTTTAAGTCAGCAGTCAACTTTTTAATGCAGATATACTCAAAGGTGGTAAAATATAGTGTTTAGATGAACAGAGAGAATTTCTAAGTTTTGCTCTCACTAAGAGAGGCTTTGTTATCACCTGTGCACTCCAATGTAACGTTTGTTTTGACGAATTTTCACAGTAATCTGGCTAATATAAGAATGTTTATATAAAAATTAGGGTCATGCATTGATGAGAACCTCTAAAGATGAGCAGAACAGATGGAAGTCAAAGTTCATTACCTGCAGTATTGATTGATACAAATATTAGACAAGTTTTATCACTGAGTATGAAATTATTACTGTTGCTTTCAAAATAATTCCCAGCAAACTCACTATATTTTGCTCAAAGAGTCCTGTGAAACTCTGATTCTACTAGTCTTGTTTTTTGTGGGCCATTGGTTATGTTTTTTACCTGTGTAGCAGTTCTCATTCTAGTAGCAAACTTTGAATTCAAGATATTGTAAGTCTTCCTCTTCCCAATTTCAGGTGAGACATTCCATAGGATACAATATTGATGATTTCTTCTGGATGTCTTTGAAAGCTCAGGTCCAAGAACAGGCAGGTTTAACTTTCAGTTTAACTTTCAGTCAGTGTTGTCTCTATTGTATCCAAATATTGGTATATATATGTGGCTCACACATTTGCATGTACTTGAGGTATTTGCAGGCTGACTGTTTGCAGCCTTTTTCAGCAACTATGGAAAATGATGATGAAAAAACCTATTGTTTCTTCATCAACTACCCTGGAATCTCTGTAAGGGAATTGTCACAAAATTGTTCCCAGCTCAATTCTCTTTATGGCTGAGCAGAATAATTCATACTATAATGTCTATTGTCTGACCTTGTGGCTGCTTTGAAAAGGAGAGCCAGGGACAGCCTTATCACTCCTTTTTATTAAACATGTTTACTTTTGAGAGCGATCCTGTTTATACAAAGAAAAGCAGTAACTGATAGTAACTTTGATACTCTGTTTTATCGTGGTGAAATCAAAATATTGAATCTATCCCATCATAATATCTTCTTTAACATTAGATTGGTTTGAATATGTCTGACTTTACTGCAGAAGGGGCAGAAGAAATTTGGGCATGAGCTTGAAGGACCTTTTCGTCCTGAAGCAAAATAGCAGCAGCAACACCCACACTGGTTCTGTGCACTTTTCCTGTAAGTGCTCTGGCTTCCATATTTGTGGGAGTGTGAGAATCTTCCCTTAAGGTGCAGTGACACATACTGGTCCTGTCTCGATGTGCAGCAGCGTGGCAACACTTGTGTCTGTTCTGTTCATCCCAGCCTACCTTGGCTCTGCCTGAAAGAGCCCTCTCCAGCCTGAAGGCATCCTTCTCCTTAACTTGACTTTAGCTTTATTGCTGTGATTCCATACTTTGTGTGCCTTCTTGTGCTTTAATATTCCATTTTTTACTCTTCTGGCTGCCTCTCATATGCACCCACTGAACGCCTTCCACCCGGTGAATTCTCTTCCATGACAGATTTCTAGAAAGTCTTTTTTAAAAATGTGGGTTGTCATTTCTTCAGAGTTTTCAAACTCTGGTAGGAACAGCAAACAAATGGAGCTGTGCCCCATGCATCACACATTGGAAGTGAGAAGTGAACTGTAAAGGGTAATTTAAAATAACATTTCAGTGTGGAAGGCATATCTAATCTTGATTCTGAAAAGCTCTTTATTGAGAAAATTCAGGAGTGTAATTAATTGATTTGTTTTCAGTGCCTGATCTCACAGAAAAAGGAAGTAATAAAGCAGTGAAATTGGCTGATGTAACCAGCCTCAAGCAGTGGTTTTTTATATGATCACTGCATGTCTACAGGAAAGGTTTAAAGATCTGCTGCAGTGCAAATAAAAATGTAAAGATACAAGTGAACAGCATTTTGAAAGTTATTTTTTTATTAAAATTTTGCTTAGTAATATGGAGTACTATGTTATATAAGGAAATACACATGAAATATAAAATTTAATTATAAAATTTTATTTATGTCTGCATAATATACACATGTGTAATGAAAACATGGATTCTATATACTTGCACGCACATACAAATATGTTCACACAGATACCAGTTAAACTCAGAGTAGCATTTTCAAAATGCTATTCATGGTTGTAATTCTGCTGCTGCCAGAGCCAAAGGAAAATTTACCGCTGATGTGAGAAAATACTTGCAGGAGACCCACCTTTTGAACCCAATCAATTTGTTTGGCGTTTTCCTTCCAAGTGTCGGGAAAGAAGATATCCTTCTTGCTGCTGCCTCCTAAACCCTTGCAGTGAGCTCAGCAATTTCTAAAAATGGGCAGCTTGTAAACAAAATTTTTCTCAGGAGAAAAGCAATTACAGTAACTGTAACTGGGCTTGCAGTCCAGCTGGTCTCTCTCAGAAATCTAGTTTTCTGTCAGCTAGACTGGTAGCTCTTCATTGTAAATTTGAAATTTTGCCACTCTTGCTACTCTCATTAAGCAGAGTTTGGATTAAAGGGATTTAGCACTTTTGCTGGTTTTACATAGAGCTGGTTTCCTTTTCTTTCCTACCTTAGCAAATAATGCATTTAACCTGAACTTTGAAATAGTGCCCTCTGCGGTAACCATGACATGTCCTTCCTTATAGCCAGATCTTATTCCCAGATCATTTCATCTATGCCTACCAAAGGAAGAAATAACATTAATGAGCCCTATTCAGACCTATCAAGTCTAAAGGGACTGACAGATGGGCTCTGGTGGGGTGACCTGTGGGCAGTTTAAGATGCTCCTGCTCTGGGCCCTGTGCTTGGCCTGCCCCTGACATGGCAGCCCAGCGCTGACACTGCACAATGCAGGGCTTGAGGGACGTGTCCTCCAGGCCTGGCTGCTGCTGTACGCTGGGGCAGGGGCTGAGGGGAGGCAGGGTTTGTGAGGAGGCAGAGGCTGAGAGAAGGCAAGGTTTGTGGAGAGGCAGAGTTTGTAGGCTAGCAGGGTTTATGGGGAGGCAGGGGCTATGGGGAGGCAGGGCCTGAGGGAAGGCAGGGTTTGTGGGCTGGCAGAGTTTGTGGGGAGTCAGGGTTTGTGGGCTGGCAGGGTTTGTGGGGAGGCAGGGTTTGTGGGGAGGCAGAGTTTGTGGGGAGGCAGGGTTTGTGGGGAGTCAGGGTTTGTGGGCTGGCAGGGTTTGTGGGCTGGCAGGGTTTGTGGGCTGGCAGGGTTTGTGGGCTGGCAGGTGTGGCAAGCAGCATCCTGCAGTGCAGCCTGTCAGAGCCCCACGCAGTGAGCTCGGGGCTGTGCGGTGGCTCTTGCAATGAGCCCCCTTGCAGTGAGGGCTGCTTGTCACTGTGGCCTGCAGTGCTGCTGCAGTGCTGTTGCTGCAGTGCTGCTGCCTGGGGACAGGAAGGGCAGCGTGGCAGGGCAGCACAAGTGTGTGCTGCCTGCTGAGCTCCAGCGGCAGGGTATCCTCCCAGGGCACAGGCTCCTCAGCCAGGTGCTCAGCTTGAGCTGCAGTGGGTCATAGTGCCTGAAAGCCTCTGTGCTTGCATGCTGTGTGCTGTATGTTTTACATTTTCCTCTTTCCTACAGCCTGCTTTGTGTTTTGAGCACAGCGTTTTTCCCTGTGGGAAGCTGCAGCTTGGTTCCTATTAGCTATATAGGTATAATGTGAACTGGTATTTAGCCATATGTAGAGCAATGTGTTTTCCTTCACATATCTTAATCTGATTCTTGATTTCAGTGCTGTCTTACCCACAGTTGTTTGCTGCACTGTATCCCTTGCAGCCTGTGAGGCTCAAGAGAGCTTAACTTGAATCTGTGCATGTTGGGAGAAGGGCGTGCACTGATGAAGGGAAAAGTCAAAGCCAGAAAATTCAGAAATCACAGGCCTTGTTGTCAGCAGAGTGAGGTGGAGCTGGCTTTCAACTACCATGCCTGACTCCAGAGGTGTGTGTGCCCTGTGTGTCCAGGTGACTTGGGAATGCATATGGTGCCTTCAGCAGCGTTAGAGCCACGCAGCTCCTAATGGAACCCTGGCATGTCTTTCCCTTTGCTCAGCCCTTCCCCTCACAGCCTCCTTGCTGCCCCAGGGATCAGAAGGGTGGAGAGCAGCACTGGCCTGACTGTGCTGGGACTCTGACCTGCATTCAAGCAGGTGGGACACGACAAAGATTCTGTTCTGTTCGTTAGTATTTAATAGCTTAGAGACTTTGAAAGGCTTTGCTTTTTGGGGTGGGAGTTGGTGTTGGGAGTAGTTTTTAAGTGCTTTGGGATTTGGTTTTCTCTGCTTTTGCTGAGATTTCAGTTTGCCCCTCCCTGCAGCAAGCCGGTTTTCAGATTGCAGCTTGCAGAGCTGGTTTACTTCCCTGTATCACCTTCTTCAGCCCTTAATCTTTCCATGTGAGTTTCCTCATCCCTCAGATAAACAAGGGCAAGGGGAAAGGAGGGAATGAACACAGCAGCTCTTATGGCTGTTATAATAGCTTTCTGTGCAGAGCAATGAACACAGTGTGATTTTTGGAGGGATTTATAAACAAGTTTTGAAGCCACAGAGGGAATATGTTCTTACCCTCAAGGCACATATGCATAGTCATTAACGTTAATGGAAGCTGCAAGCATGGAACAGAAAATAGACCAGGCAGTGGTAAAAGACACGAATCTCTGTTACCCACTTGGGAATCACACAGTGCCCAGGACTTGGCAGGTGGTACTTTAGCTGTATTCTGCTAGTCTATCCTGTGTACTCAGGGACTTTTTAAATATTCTTCTTGATTTAACAAAGTTGCTTTATATATTCCTCCTTGCTCTTTTCATGATAGGATGTTGCTCATTTGCTGAGACTCTGCACCTAGGTTGAAAAAGCCCAAAATTAATTGTGCAGCTCCCCTGCAGTACAGCTATTGCTCTGCTCTCAAGGGTGATGGAAGCTATGATGTTCTTGATAATGGAAAAGCCTTAATAATGTGAGTTCAGGGAATGTTTTGCTGATTTACCAGATTAACTGCAAATGCAGCCAGTCCAGGAGGAGCTGCCTGCCCTCAGCTGAGGACAGCAAGCTCTGCTAAACATTTGTGACTCCTGCTGTGAGCATGTGGGCTTTTCTGCACTCTCAGTGCAGAGCCCCAGTGCTCCAGGGCTCAGGAGAGTTTATAAGCCTGGTCACAACCCTAGGTCCAAACTGCTGGTGAATCCACATCATTCTGCCCTAGAATTAACTGGACCATCTCAGACCCAAGAGCAGTGTTGGGCATAACACAGACACACTGTATGGGAGATTTTCTCAGGCTGCTGTCCTCTGACTGTACAGGTCACTGTAGCCCCTGGACATGCCAACAAGGCAAGGAAATGTGAGCGACTTATTCATGCAGTTACCTGGGATCTAGGACAGAGCATTAGCACAGGTTTCACATCCTATGAAAGTCACTAGGCTGATGTTAGAGCCAACCCACTCCTGGAAGTATTTCAGATGTACTCTTTGAGGTGTCTGAATCAATAATCTCTGCCAGAAAGACCAGAAGGAAGAGCAAGTCTCTGAACAAAGCTAAAGTGTGGGTGGTCTTGTTCGTTCTGCATGGTTAATTTGCAGCCTCGACAGACAGACCCTATGGAACTGTTAGGTTATAATATCAAGGAACCTATTCATTGTCAGCAGGTCAGTCTACGTCATCATATTTGTGACTTTTTTGTTTATATCTCAGGGGACCATAAGACTGAAATATTATGAGCTGAAATACTATGAAATACTGGATTCTTGCATTATTTTGCTTCACTGAATGGCTCTGAAGTCAAGGCCAGGAGAGGAGGGGAAATCCAGGTTAATACTCCTGCCTTATTTTGACAGCACATCACAAATTCTTAAGTAAAATGAAATGCCTCTGAAACTGCAAAAATAACAATCTGAGAATACTCCTACTACACTTCTGTTTTGCATACTGTCTTGGCATGTTTTGTTAAAGGCATTGTGGACAAATGAGTAAGGTCTTGAGGGATCAGACTGAAATCCTAAAGCCCCTGTTTACTCTCAGAGCTGCTCTGTGATAATAGATGTGTCTGGCAAAATTCATTTGGAATTAAAGAAAAAAAACCACAAAACAGCTGTACTTTTTATAATACAGCAAGTACATTGGATTTCCACCTCTTTGTCTTACCTTTTTTTTAAATGGTGCCCTAATTCTCTTCTCACTTTAACAACCAAGTGAGACAAATCCTCATGGAGTGAAGCATGACTGAGCTCTCAAAACATTTTGTGCCCCCTGCACTCACATTGGCTTTACTGGGAATGCACAGTGCTTACAGAATCACATCCCAAGAGGTTCAAGTCTAGCTCCAGGTGAGATCCTGTCATTGGCAGCCTCTGTTTCATCTGTAGTTTCTTTCTAATGACTGAATATAGTAGTCTTGGTTGGTGCACTGGTTTGCTGCTTTCATCTCTTCCACTTGGCTTAATGCTGGAGGACATCAGGCAGCATATGCCTGACATGCTGCAACTGTGCTTGGCACTTGGTGCTTTTCCTTCCATCCGTGTGTGAACGCTGCTGTGCTGGGGTAATGTGCACTGCACTGACAGCTCCACAGAGCACAGCTTCCTCCTTGCAGTGCCATCAGCTTGCCTGGAGGTCACAGTGTACCAGCCTGGACTTTTCACAGATGCAAGAGAGGAAAATATAAAACAATGCACACATAATTTTGATGCTGATTTTAGTGGCTGTAACTTTAAACCTCTGGCATGCCAAACAAGAAGTGCATATCCCAAAGTCTGATGTGGCTTGTAGTTGGCTACTAGTTCAGCATGGGGAAAGGCTTAGAAGTGGACACTAAAAAGCAGGAGCATGGTGTACTTCACATCAGCAAGAGCCTAATATCCATTTCCAGTACAGTGGTCTAATATTTGCCATGGCTCCCATAATTTCTCTGAGATAATCATAAGTAATGCTCCACCTTCAAATTCACAGCCCTCTTGCATGTAAAAATTGAAGAATCATAGCTTCCCTTAATGCTTAGTGGTAAAACCAATACTAGAAGTACAGGACTCTCTGAGCATAAACATGCCTGGAAAAGCCAGTAGTATTACCTTTGGCCCTAATGGTGCTTTGTGGGATTAAGGAGATTGGTGGCATTCTCCCCTCCATGAATGACTGCAAATGGAGCTGTCTCCTATTTCCTCTTGGTAAAATACCAAAGGATGGACTGGTTATAAACCTTGCCTTAGAATCACTGGGGTGATGCCAGAAGTCTCAGCTTCAATGGGGTTAAGGTTTTGCTTATGACAATGAAAGTCCCTTAATATTTGAATTTTTGTGAATAGGACAGTAAATAACCTTTTGATTAAAATAAAAAAAATCTACAACTAAAAGAGAAAACATACCAAAGTGTGCCAAGCACAAACTTGAACCTATAGGACTAATGTGGATGCAAAATCTTGATAATATGTCTAGCCTACTTATTTTCTTAATTATGAGTGCTTGCAGGAAAAGGCATGAAAACTCAAAATGTTGTATGGTTCTGAATTGGAATATTTTCTGTTAAAGGTGAAATAATTTTTACTGGTGGTGTGGCCGAGTATCTGCAGTGACTCATTGCCATATGATCCCGGTTCTGCAAATGCATGCTTGCGTGTCAGTGTGTTATGCCAAATGGAGACTTCTGTAAAATAATACCAAGCATCATCTCTCAGGGGTGTAAATGGAGGAACAGCCACTGGCTCAGATGACCTTGAGCATTCCACTTGTCCCTCAGTGTCACAGATTCCTCCTTTGTAACACTGGGGTAGTTACAAAAGCTTTGTTTAGTGAGGTAATTTGCAATCATCTTATGATGAGAATGTCTCTGCTCCCATCAAAAACTTGAGCTGATTGGACACTGCTTTTGTGAACAGCACTGTAGAGAGAGGCTTTTGAGTGGAGAAGGGAATATGTGAAAAACACTGTCCTTACTAATGTGCAATTCCACACACCTGGCAGGGTTTAATTTGTGAACTCAGGGCAGTCACTGTGGAAACCAACCCTTCAAGCAACCACTCAGTGTAGGAACTGCTCAAGTTCCATTTCTCTGCCTCATGTTGGTATCAGTGATGCTGCAGTGTGAATAAGGATGGCAAAATCTGAACTGCCATTATAGTGCAGCTCTGAAATGCTGAATGCCATGGGTTTACAGAACAGACAGTCCCAGGACATGGTGGTAACAACCCCCATAGAGCCCAGGCTGTTCTGAGCTGTGCTCTTCTGTAGACTCTGCCTCAGGGATGGGGATGAATTCCTGCAAAGACCTTCTGAAAAGAAATAAAATTAAACAGGCTGTAAACACTATGTTATAGCAATAACCTCTGCTTTCCCCTTCGTTTTTCTGCTCCATCTTTGCCTTTTCATTCTCCATCTTGGTTCTTGGGTGGGACAGTGAGGTCAAGCCTGACATTTGAAACAGGAGATGCTTCTTCCAAAGCTCGTTTGGAACTGCACAAAACACTGTCAAAATGGCACTGTCCACTGCAGTCATACCAGATGAATTTATGGATATTAGGCTCAGCTGCTTGACCCTTATAGATCAACACTATTACAGGCTCTACTTGTTTCACTACACTATCTGCAAATAAATGCAGGGTGAAATGATAGATGCCAGGGACACAGAGAAGCTCTGAATGTGAGATAGCTGATAAAGTGTGGCCTGTCTGTAATTTTGTCAACATTTTATTTAGAGAGAGGAGTCAACTCTATGGAGATGGAAGTAAAATTAATAGCTGGGAGGCATTTTTCCTAAAGCTGATTACAGTGAGTATTTCATCCAACTCAGCCTCTGACCATAGAGCTGGTGCTGTTACAATTCCAGGCACTGCTGCCTGCCTGTGAGCTGCTCTGGCAGTTTTCTGTCCACTTCAGCTGTCATCATATTCACCCAAAACGTTCAGTTCAACTTACAGGAGCTGCTTCCGCAGGGTCACCTTGTGGCCTCTTGGGAAAGAAAAGAGTGCCCCTGTCACTGAACTCTTGTTCATTGTGGCTCATTTGCTTTCTGATGCTCCTGCTGTGGTGACTCATCTGACCCTGGCCATCAACCTTGTGCTTTGTTTTGAAATGTGAGCTCAGTGGTGGCAGAAGGACCTGCTGGACGCGTCAGTCAGTGGCAGCTTTGTACAACTGCCTGAAGGAAAGGACTATACAGAGCACCCTGAACTTCTGAGGGAGAGGGGTTGCTGAAATCTAATGGTTCCTTGTCACTGGTGCAGGTTCTAAGGAAGCACAGGAGCCTCTGTGGGGCTGCCATGCCTGTGGAATATTTGGACACAGCACATCTCGTGTTGAAGTCCCCATGACCTCAGTATTCTGCACAATACCACCTTGGTAGGCCTGCCAGTTTGATTTAATGGGCTGAAATTATTTCAGAAGCTTGGCAAACAGATTCTTACTTATATAAGCAAAAAATGCATTTGACCTACTTATGTTAGCTGTAAATAGAAGATAGGCATTGCTGTGGATCTGAAGAATGAGGAGTCTCATATCTCTGGATAAATTATTCAAGTCTTTGTATATAGTAATTGCTAGTGTTCTAGTCTGGTTGTTTGTGAACCAAAACAACAAATCAAGCGAGCAAATACAGACTATTTTTCTAGATAAATAAAGTAGGTGAGTTAAACTTACTGTTTCATTTCGCATTTGCTCTTGCTCTACTTTGATTTCCTTCTTTATCATTTTTCCAGTAAATAATGTTGGAGTTCCCCATTTGGGTGCATGTCCTGGTTTTAGAAATCCCCCAGAGCCAGGAAGTCTTGCAGAGATTTGTTTCATTCATTGTGTCTGTGAGCTCTGGGTCAGAGAACCTGTGTGTTGTACCTTCTCCAAGTTAATGAAAGTTTAGCAAATGATTTCCCATTGTTTCCCTCAGCTGTCAGAGGCAGTAGTGGATAGCAGTGATGTTCCTGTGAAGGCAGGAGCTGCATTCAGACTGGAGTCTGCCTCTGTTTACAGGAGCATTGACAGGTAATGCCACAGAGGCCTTCAGTGGGAGCAGGGAACACGAGTAAGCAGCTCAGCCCATGAAGGCTCACGGCTCCCATGGTGTCTCCTACACACCAAGCTCATGTGATGTAGGTGTCTAAGCCATGCCTTCATGGCTCTTAGCTCTTCACACACCACCAGAAGCTTCCCTTTCTGGACAGAGAGATCTTTTCTTTCTACAGGCCAACAGAAATGCTGCTGCACTTGCAGCCTTCCCATGGCACAGCCTGCAGAAACTCAGAGCATTGCCATCTTCTGTGTGACAGGGTAGCTGCAGAAGGGGAGAAGGGGCAACTAGTGCAGATGAAAGCTCCGTGAGAACTGCACCACAACAAAAATGCTGATTTTGGGGGTGGGGAAGGCTGGTGTCACCCATTGTTCTGTGTGTGAAGTGCAGTCAGTTTGTGGGGAGCTATAAGAATAGAGGAATAGCAGTTAAATCACAGGAAACCAGCCAGCTCTTCAGGTTTCATTTTCACAATGTCACCATAAATGGTGCTGTAAACTAGAAGGACTTTACTTACTGATGTTTCTGTTCCGTGGCTGTTTTACTGTACTCTGGTGTGAACAGGCTTAACCCCTCAGTACTCCAGGTCTGTATAGGTTCCTGTATGAGAGACATCAACAAACAAGCACATAGACATCGTAAGTTAATTTGTCTGCATGCAAGATTCAGTAATTCTGTTTGCACATTCTTCACTGATGATGCTTGTGATAGAGAAATTTCCATACCAATTGCCTTTCTCTAGAATTTCTTCAGTGTATAGTTACAGAAATTTTTATTGTCACTGTAAAACTGGTTGCAAAACCTGTTTTGCATATTGCAGACTTTAGAATGAACCAGCACTTTGAAAATACTCATTACATGTGTGGGCAGCATAAGGATCTTTCCCCAGTAGTCCTCCCACCTCTCTGTCCTCAGAGCCTCTTCCACTGGAACTTCTATAATTTAAACCCATGTAATGCCAGAGATCTAGTCCCTTGTGTCTGGTCACATTCAAGGATATTTTTCTAGATGGGTACCCAGAGAATATCCTTAAAGAAATAACTGGGAAATTTTTGTTTGCCTCCATTTGCACTCATCATATCAGTTTTCCTGTAAAAAGAGGATGATTGAAATTTAGTATTCTTTCCTTAATTATCCAAAGTCTTGCTTTTTCTTGCCTTACCAGGCCTGTGCCAACTGACAATAACTTTTAGCCTCAGTGAATAGTACAGAACAGTTTGATTGCAAATAATTTGTAATTATTTCCCAAATGCCTCTTTTCTTTTTTTTTTTCTTTGCCTATTCAATGTTATCTGGAAAAATCAGGGACATCAATTACTCATTCTTTAAAAAGGATGTGAAATTCAAATTATAGGAGAGCATGAGGCTGGGCATTCAGGAGGAGACATTAATTTTGTGATTTTTTGTAGGTTTTTGGAGACCTTTGCACTGTAGGAAAGGGTAATTAATTGGCCAGGTAGAGGTACAGAGAAGTGAGGGCTGTGGAGGAAGAGACCTGGCAGTCAGTCTGCTCTGTAATGTGGCAATAGGGGTAGGGACTCTCTGCACCATGCTGATACTGGAAAGGTTTTGACATAAAACCTCTGGGGCTGCCCTTGTGTTGCTGCAGAACAAAGGACTGGCAGCCCTGCTGTGCTGGGAGGAGGCTCTGGCAGCAAGGCTCTGGTGCCCTGGGCTGGCTTTTGTGAGCCCAGGAAGGTAAGGCAATATGCAGAGTGTAAAGGGCTGTGGTGCTGGGGCTGGGAGTTCAGTTTTGTGGCCCAGATACACAGCCCTGAGCTGATCCTGGGAGCAGAATGTCCCCAGGCACGGTGCCTGTCAGCTGCAGAGGTTGGACTGCTAGAGCAGTGCAGAACTGGATTTAACTGCAGGCCCTGATTCTGCTCTCTCTTGTACTGATGTTTAATTCTGGAGTATCACTCCCAGAGCCACAAGCTCTTCACCACTTTGAATTAGAGCAGAAATCAATCATTTTAAAAGCCAAAAGAAGTCATAGCCAAAATAAAGGGACCAGAATACTTTTGAGGAAGTATCCTTAATCATAGCCTTGAGACATACAAGTAGCATGTCAGTATTATTTTATGACACTGACTTTTAGTCCTTTCATTTTCAGTATAGTTTTGTCCTCTTTAAATGCCCAAATAATTTCCACTAAGAGCTAATAGATTCAGGAAGGGGAAGAAAAATGTACTGCTTGAAACCGTTGTGCTGAAACCACCTATTACCTGTTTGAATTAATCAGATGGTCTTTTTATTCCTCCCATGTGTTTCCCTTCTTTTAGAGCATCTTTTAGAAAAGGAGGAGGTAACCTGCAAGTGAAGGCCTTGTGTCCACGAGGACAATGCTATTTTGAGAGCCAGATTTTTTTCTTGAGACAAATACATTCTCTGATGTTACTTCAAACTATTGATAATGTTTCAATCATCATTTGCTAAGATGCATCTTTGTGTGTGTATATTTTATGGCTGTTCACAGTGTAGGAGCATTTGCCTTCAGATATTTCTTGGAGAAGAAAAGATGCATGTTCATCACAGCATGTCTCCAATAACTACATTTAATTTTATTTTTTTTACTGTTGCTTTCCAATGATAGGAAGCCCTGTGCAAGTTTTGGTAAAAATAAATAAATAAAAATAAAACCCTTGTGTTAAATACCTTAGAGCCTAACATGCAAGAAGAGAAATATTAAAAGGTGGCATTAGGAAATAAAATAATAGATGAGGCCCTGTGGCCTGTGAAAAGAGATGAATTAAGCTCAGGTCTCCTGAGTGCCAATCTTTAGCACAGTTCAGACAACTGTGCCTTTTAAAAATCAGTTTCACTAAGACTATTCAAACTTCATCTACAGAAATAATGAAATCTAACCCAATATAAGCACTGGTGCACAAATGCACTGAAGATCCTGTGCAAGTAACCCCGCTGGTGTTAATGAAATGAACTGCTTGTTCACTGTCTTGAACTTGCACATATATCTATAGGCTCTGTACTACCCTAAAGCTGGATGTTCTCTTTAGAATTATGTGATGTAAATCAGAATCTGTGCATCTGTGATTCAGTATCCAGCACATTCAGGGCTTAATTAAAGAAATTCCATTTCCTTTCATTCCTGGTGGGTCTTGTTGATAGAGGTACTCCTCAAAATACAGCAAGACTCATTCCTTCTGCATTTAAAGTCATATTTTTAAGAATTTTTTAAAAAATTAGGCCCCAAATCATTCCTTCATTGAATCTATAGCCTCCTGTAGAAATTGAAAGGGAACAATTTTCCTGTTTGTGGTTTTATTCTGTTTGTTACAGTGAACAGAGCAATTCACTGGATTGGTCTGCGGAATGCAAAAGCTGGAAAATACCCAAAGGACAACATAAAATAGAAAAATAAATTTTAATTTTTATATGTTTTCACTCATTCCTTACACAGTGAGTAAATAATAAACAACAATCTAACAACATATTTTCATATTTCAGTCTCCCCTTAAAGGAAAAAAAATCCTTCAGAAGGATAATACCAGAAGCATTTTCTATTTCCAAAATTAACTATGAAAGGGACATTGTCTGGGCATGTCTGAAAGCTATGTGTAACCTTTGCACTACAGATATCTCTTTTCAAAAATGTCATATTCTCATTATTCAGTAGGGCTTCCATGAGGCTATTTTCAGCACTGTCTTTCTTGCTTCGAGATGAGACCTGGAGTTACTAGATCTTCATCTCTTGTTTCCCTTAAGGTTTGTTAGAGCCAGATACTGCTTGGAAGGAGTGCCCTACTAAACATGGGGAGTTCCTGCCCAAGCAGTGGGAGCTCTGGGGAGTTCACTTTTGTTTGCAAGGATCTTTGTACCTCCAGCTTATCAGCTGTGGTAGTTTGGGGGTTTCTGATGCAAACAAGGAGGTGCTGGCACAGTATTCAGAGCTCCCGCAGCTGGGGCAGCTCCTGCAGGGAGAGAGGACCATGGAGCAGGTGCTGAGTATCATCCCCTGAGCACCTCCCATGTGCTCCAACTCCTCACAGGCCTGGTGCTCTTGTGTATGTGTGTGTCTGTGATAGAAGCACTCACAAGAGCTCTGTGGCGCCCTTTGAGATTGATGTTTGAGGAAAGCTGCACCTGGTGGGGAAAGAAACAATTCTCTTTCATTTCTTCCACTTAGCTTTGGATCAGGACTCTTGTGCTCTGATGTATACAAGTGGCAGTCTCAACACAGGTTACAGGCAACAGTTTCATCCAGGAGGTTGTAATCCATGTTGAAAAGCACTTAATTACTCCATGTTTGGAGCAGACAACATGGCAGTATGTGTATCACCAACATGGCAGAGTGGTTTGCTTTTCATAGAAGTTAATGTTCCCAGCAGGCACAGAATGCTTTTTCTGCCTGATAAATGTCAAGTACTTTAAGCAATCTTGCCTGTTCCTCTCTGGAGATTGCCAAATAATTTCCTTTCACTGGGTGTGGGATCTTGCCAGGGCTTCTGCATTCATGCACATCTATCCCTGCCAAATATTGGTAACATGGGAAGTGCACAAATACTCCCTGCTCCTTTCATTAGCCTTGCACAGCTCTGTGTAGCTCCAGGATTCCTGTTACTTTTCTCTGTTGTTCTGGGAGCAGTAGTTCATGATGCATATTCTATTAACAGGTGTGCTGTAGAGTTCAGCCCTTTCCAGGGAGCTCTGTTCCAGAGTAGAAACCATTGTTAAATAAATTTTAGTGTCTTGCACTATAGCCTTCTAAAAAATAATTCAGTTTTCCTCCTGAATATCCTCCTACAGCAGATGGAGTTCCTAATGGGTGTGACCAGTTCCTCCATTCCTAGTAATGATAAAAAGCTTTCTTTGTTATTAACTCTATCCATTTACCTGTGTATTTTCTCTAGGGAGTCTTTTAGCAGCCAATGTTCATGCTCTGTGCAGCATATAGGAGGTACATTTTAAGGTTTGTAAAATATTTAAACAATTTAGTTCAGAATTTTAGTTTGAAAAGTTGAATTTGTCAACTTTTGACAACTTTCTGAAGTTGAAGGGAAATAGATCTCAGTAGCACACCACCTCCTGGAAATAGATGGTTTAGTAAAATAAACTACAGCAGAGGAAAAATGCTTTAAATAGCAAATAAATCACTTTGTTATGTTTTATGCTGTCTCATGAAGCAAAACCAGGTCATTTGACCTTTTGGTTGATAATGTCACCAATATATCCCAGGCTAATGCTACATATCATGCAATGGCAGATGAGTCTTTGTGTGTCATTGTGGTACTTAATTTCAACCCATGCAAAAATACAAGACTAGATGGCAAAATGTCAATCGTTTTCCTTGACATTTCTCATTTCCTCCTTTGTAATGTAATAACCTGTGAATATTGCATATGGGAACTCCAACACCCAAGGACAGGTTTAGACCATGTAGCAGAACCTCTTCAGCTGGATAAAAATTGTGAAAATGGAATGAGGGTAGAGGAAAATATGCTTTTTCGAACAATTTTAAAACAGTACTTTTTACCACTTTTGGCTGGTTTTAGAAAAAATATCAGTTAATATTAGCTTTGAATGACCACAGCACGAGAGTAACCCAGCTTTTGATTACTTTGTCCATCATTAACATCCATCCAGATAAAGACATCAAAGAGTGGGGTTGTGGCTGTAAGACAGAGCACATTCTCAGCATGACGCCTGTGGCATGGAAGATGTAAAAGGCAGTGCTGGGAACAGAGATCTGAGCAAGCAGAGGAGCAGGAAATGTTCCGTTCTCAGGTATCCATTAATGATGGCAGCGTGATGCACAGGGAACTGAACACTATGAGAAGTCTGTGTTTACAAAATACAGGATTTTCAAATGTAGCTGAAGTAGAGTTCAGGTCATGGACAACATGTTCACAAATGATCAGGCAGTTTGTGCCAGTTTCATTGACTGTCTCTTCATTTTAATGACAGCAATCTGAATAAGATTGCTTCTGACAGGGTTGTAACAGATTAACAGAGGTTGGAGGGAGGACTGAGATCAAGTTTATGTTAGCAGAATATAAGAAAGCATACAAATAAGACACTAAACAGAAATGAAATAGTGATTTAGCTGGAATCAGGCAAGAAAAATCTGATAGTATTGTCAAATACATCACAAGTAATATTTTCTGCAAAGCCCAAATGATTCTGGTAGCCTACATCTTATTCCCAAAAGTCTAGCCTAATACATTCAAGAAAATTAATTTGGGTTAATTAAAAAGACAAATTTAAAATGCATTAGGATATATCCACACAGTAAAAACTATCAAACTACCAAACACTCTTATCTGTGGTAGCTTTTGCATGTCCCTAGCCTGCTGCAAATTGGAACACATTAATTGGAACCATCATGAAAGTATAATGTAATTCTTGAGTATTTTTTCCCCTTTTAATTCTGGCAAGATTTCTTTTGCTTTTTGCTTTGTTGTACCTTCGTTATGTATTAAGCTAAAACAAATGCTGCTTACAAAGAGTAGTCTCATTACTTTGTATATGTACACATTCACAGCTCCTTATTCCTGAACAAAACTTGTTTACCATCTGCCTTTACTGCTACACCTTGTGGGAATTGAACAGAAGTTATTTAGCAGATCAAAGCACGAGTGTGAAAAAGTGATAGCACTGTTTGACTCCTCCTCTGATAATGACCAAACCACGTTTGTAGGATGCTTTAATGCAGGTGTCTTCCAGCTCTGAGCCAGCATTCTCCCAGACTCAAAATGCTGTCTTTGAGCTGGCAGAGCACTGCCTCACTGCTGGCTTTAGGAATATGTTTATGGCTGTTTCTAAAAGAGGGATTTCAACTCCATGAGTGCTTCCTGCTAGTTTAGCATCAGACCTTTGCTGGCTGTTTGCTGATGGGTCAGCAGAAGCTGTCTGGAAATTTCTCTGAGCATTAAGTTCAAACTGGCAGATATGCAGTAGTGAATTATAAGGAGCAACCAAATTTGGAAAGGCAGGAAAGCTACTGTTCTAACCTGGCCACTAGTTTAGTTCTGTGTGTTTGTTTGTTTGTTTGAACTGGGAAATTTACCAATGAGGTATCAATTACCTTCTAGACATATAAGCTAGCTCTAGTGTATGTGGTAAATTTTGTTTCTGAACAAGTTTGTTGAGTCTTGCTTAGGATAAAAACTGGCTTCACTTAAACATTTAATGAGGTATTTTATTAACCCTAACATTTAATGAGATGTTTTATTACCTCTTTATGCAAAGTGAACAAAATGCAATTTGCATGAGTTTCTTTATTGTTTAATTCATAAATGATAATTTCCAAGAAACCCTTGACCTCTCATTTGAAATTAATTTCATCACAGTGTTTTGATTTATAATTTCAAAGACAAGGTTTCTATAAGTAACCAGTGTGGAAAGGATCCAAATCTGTGAGATATTTTGTTATTCCTTGATTTCACAGAAATCTCATTAAGAGATTCATGAGATTCTAACAATAGAATAGAGCCCAGATAAATCACTAGGATTATCTCAACAGCAGATTTTACAGTTTGTGTATGAGTATTTGCCTTCTCAGTTAGTGCTGAGACAATTGCTGTGCTTTATGCAAGAAGTTACTATAAATAAAAAGGTCTTGATTCATCACTTTGTCACTGCAGAGCTACCTCACTGTCATTCCAGTATGACTGTCCAGGATCTTAACTGTTCTCTTGGAGCCAAAAGGAGTTCATTTTGATATTTAGTGTTACGTCGTTGGCAACTCTTTGGGTCTTTAAAATCCCACAGTGATATTTGAAAAGCATATATTTAAAAATGGAAAGTCCCTTGTCCCAAAGAGTTTTGGAAAGAACAGATGTCTTGGAGGAAGGGAAGTGCTTGCTGGTTACTTAATCCTGGAGTGTCAGATCATTCTGAGGGAAGTCTAGGAGCGTTTTGAATTGAGTGTTATTTTTATAGTGTTCTATTGATGCAAAACCAGAGAAAACCAGCAACAAGCTGGTCCCAGGAAATCCATTTCAGAATTATGACACTGTAACAGAGAGATCCTATGGCTGACAAAGTGTATTACAGGCTTCTGACTAGTTAATGTTCTGTTCTGTTTTCAGTGTCAGCCAAACCAAGACCTCACAGTGATGAGTACACAAAGAAGATTCCACCTCCAAAGCCGAAACGAAACCCAAACACTCAGCTAAGCACATCTTTTGATGAAACATATATCAAAAAGCACGGCCCTGTGAAGACAGCCCTCACTAGGGATGCCTCGCTCTCCCAGGTCAGCAGTCCTGCTCCAGACACAGAGGAAGAGGAGCCTGTTTATATTGAAATGGTTGGGAATATTCTCAGAGACTTTAAAAAAGATGAAGATGACCAAAGCGAAGCCGTCTATGAGGAGATGAAATACCCTATATTTGATGATGTAGGCCAAGATTCAAAATGTCAATGTGAATATGACCATCACACTTGTTCTTCTCAGTGTGCTACTCCCACAGTGCCTGACCTAGATTTCACCAAGTCTTCAGTGCCATCTACTCCCAAGGGCTTGCTTTGTGACATACCCCCGCCATTTCCAAACCTGCTTTCTCACAGACCTCCACTGCTGGTGTTCCCACCGGCACCAGTGCAGTGTTCCCCGAATTCTGACGAGTCTCCTCTGACTCCACTAGAGGTCACAAAGCTTCCCGTCTTAGAAAATGTGTCTTACATCAAACAGCAAGCTGGAGCTTCTCCGTCTTCACTGCCACCTCATACACCAGGCCATCAAAAACTGGAGAAAGACCAGACAGTATCTCATGGAACCAGCACCCCTGGGCACACCTCCTCACCTCCTCATCCTTCTACTTTATACAGAACGCAGTCTCCACACGGTTATCCTAAAAGTCACTCTGCCTCACCTTCTCCTGTCAGTATGGGTAGGTCTCTTACCCCCTTAAGCCTCAAAAGACCTCCACCTTATGACTCTGTACATTCAGGAAGTCTCTCAAGAAGCTCTCCATCAGTGCCTCATTCTACAGCCAGAAACACATTGCAAGAAGGAGGAAAGATGGTCAGTGTCTCGGTCAGCACCTACGCGTCATCTTCTCAGAGCAGTTCCCGTTCTCGGACACCCACCAGTCCTCTGGAGGAACTAACCAGCCTCTTCACCTCAGGACGAAGTCTCCTGAGGAAATCCTCCAGTGGTAGAAGATCTAAGGAACCTGCAGAAAGTAAGTCCTTGATGTAATTTTTCCTCATCTTTTTATAATAATATCTGCTACTGTACTTTACTAAATCAAATGCTTGCAAAAATTAAATAACTCAGAATCCTGAGTTTCTGTATCCTTCCTTATAGAAGTTTCTTAAAAAGAAAAATTATTATTGCTAAAATTGATTTTGTTTTCATGTTGTTATATTTCTAAGGTTTTTAAGCGTGCATACTGCGCTTAGAAGTACAATTCACGGCTTGGTCTTGCAAAAAGAGTCAGTTCTCACTAATTTTTCCACACCTGTAAAGGTTCCATGTGACTTGGGATCCCCACCTTGTCATATCCTTCCTCTCTTAATGGATGCTAAGACAGTAAACAGCTTGTAGCAAAATAACCAAACAGTAGCTGTTGAGGGTTGTTTGTAAAGATCCACTGATCACCCTTAACTTGGCCAGAAATCCTGGAAAATATGATGGCAACCAGAGGTACCAGCTTAACCTTGGTTAAGCCTGGGGCAAAGGTTAAGGTTGATAATCTTGGAGGGATTTTCCAATCTAAATGATTCTGTGTAAACATTTCATCTCCTTCTATGCTGTGCCATGGAACATCTTCAGCTGGACTGGTGTGACTGGTTGGAAGGCTCTGCTGTGAATTGATCTGAAAACCAACATAACCTATAATGCACATAACCTATAAACCCACACAGGAAGAAATGCACAGAAGGAGGCTGTGCAGGAAAACCTTTAGCCAATATTGACTTGTTGTATGCTATGTCATAAAATCAATGTTCCATATGCACTCAGGTTTATACCATGTACACCATGTACTTCTGAGCTAGTGAAATATGGAAACTCCTTTTGAAATTAAGAGGAGTCACATGTGTGAAAGCAGAACCTGACACCAGTATTTCTGTTACAAAAATACTCCTGTTCAGTGGGTGTGCTGCAGTGGATGGTCGTTCTAACACCTCCTGTCTCAGTGCAAAGCAGACTTGGGATGCTTTCTCCTCCACTTCAGTAAAATCTGTTTATGACTTTGAATTGTTGACACCTGTCTAATGAAAAAGCTCTTTGGAGAGGAGCTCATCTCATGTTTGTGTAGACACTACATTATGGCTATTGACAGCTCTAACATATTCAATATGCTATGATAAACTGCACTGGTTTATACCTGATAAAAGAGAGTGTTCTGGTTTCCAGGCTACTGTATCACTACAGAAGGGAAGTGAATTCCACACTGTGTTTCTGGTTGTGTCTGTGCCACTGTCTCAGCTCACTCATTGCAGTGTAGTCACAGCACTTTGGGGCATGCTCAGGGTACTCATCAGGACATCCCTTCTGGGTTTCCACAGGCAGAGATGTCTGCCTTGCACCTCTGCAGCTGAGTGAGGAGTGAGGAGGATGCCTGTGTGTAAGGATGGAGTAGCTTGGTGGCAATGGGTTAGGCTGGCCTACAACTCATCCCTCCTGACTCATTGGCTCCACTTCTCCAGCCTCAGTAATACTCTTATTTATCTCTGTGTACATTAGGAATAAAGACTGCAATCAGAAAGTGAAGGTGAGAAGAGAGTTAGCAAGATGCTGAGAATACTAGTTGGAACAGCAGTTTGCCTTAAGTATTTCCATGGCCTGTAGTCATTAATCCTGTTTTATGAAAGTCTCAGCTCCATGATTCAGTAGGGTATCAGTAGTAGTAATGGCTGCAGTAGTAAAACTAGTTACACTAGATTTGTGTGCTGGATGGAAGCAAGTTTGTATCTGAAAGGCAAGATGATTCTTGTAATTGGGAACAATTATGAGGGATATGATGTGACATTTATAAATAATTTCAGTGAAGTGCTAGGGAGATTTTGGCAGGTAAGACTGAACATTATTAAATATGCTTCTTACTCATAAGTGAGCAGAAATCCCCTGTAAATCCCATGCTACACCAGTTCTACCTGGTGAGGTTTGTATGCTCACAGTGTAAGCAAGTCTGGAACCTGGCGAAATTTCTGCCATGAATGTTGCAAGTCCTGGGAAATTTCAGCATGTCAGTGCTGCTGTCTCATACCTATCTCTAGAATATGTTTGCTATATTCTACTCAGCTGAAATGGAATGCAAAACTTTCAAAGGGCTTTTCACTGATAAATTCAAATGAAATCTTACCCTGCAGCTCTGACCAAGAACAGCATTGTTGGCCTCTTCAGGAGCACTCTCTTTGCTCCTTAGGAAGTAGATGTGTGCTCCTTATTGGCCATAAATGGTAAGAACAAGAGAGATATGAAATTGAAATTGTATTCATTTATTTAAGAAAAACACATTCGTGTTATAGACACCAGTGGTGAAAAGACTCTGGAGTGCAGCTGTGTTGAGTAAATGAACAGACTGCCCATCTAATCCGATTGTAATTTGTCTAGTATTTACAGTATGACTTAATGCTGTGGGATTACTGCCCTGAGCAAGAATCAGGTTTGTGTTCAGATATTGCAGAGGTAGAAGACACTCTAAGATTTATAGTAAACACATACAGGTCTGACATTTTATGTCTTTCAATTCTACATTGAAATGATCCACCATAAAGAATCTGAATTGGGAGATCTGAACATGGCACTTGACCAGACTGCCACGTTTACATGTCATATTTACATGGTGATAGACAGGGGAGGCTGGGCTACTCATCTGATATGTTAAAGAAACCTTGATCCTGCAAACCACTCAGGAAGCTTAAGGCACCCACACCATTCTGGCTTGTTTGTTTGAAGCAGTGGGAGAGCAAATGCACAGTGGGACTAACTGGGACTGCTCTGTCAGGGTAATTTGTTCTCAGCATACAGAAAGATTTCTGTAATCTAGAGGATAAGAAACATACAAAAAAAGAAGATATATTACTTTTGCCAAGTCATGCTAGGAATTTAGAATATTTGCTTCTAAAATATAAAATTATTCTGACCACATCTCAAGCAACTTTCTAATTGAGCCCTCCAAGACTGCCTCCTGTGACTTTTCTGAAGTTATCACTACCATATGCTAGTCTGAAAAAAAAGCACAATACTAAGTTTTATGTTCAGCTGATTCTATTTGGAAAATATTTCAGCAATTACAGAGATAATTGTCTCATCTTTAGGGTTACTTAACTGACTTTGTGGAAATTTAGCATCTAAGTCCAAATTCCAAATGTATTTTCTGGCTTTTAATTAGTGTCATTTTTGAGTAGGTTTTGTTTCTTTGTTTTTTTATTGTTTATTTGGTTTTGTTTTGTTTTTTGAGGAGGTGGGACTGCACAAAAATTATTTCCAGTATACAAATAAAGTTGCTATTCTAGCCTTTCTGTATTATTTTCTTCACTTTTCTGCCATTTTTCCATTTTTATTCCTCCCCATTTTATTTCTTTAGGGTTCTTTTGTGTTGTTGAAAATTGGGATAAATCAGTGGTACTAAGGAGTCTATCACCTCAGGGCCACATTTTCTGAGGATATGAGCTTCCATTGAGTCTCCAAACACTGATGAACACGCTCAACATCCACTGACTGCAGCTGTGATGTGGCAATCTGGATTTTATAAGCAGCTCATTTATTGTCCTGTTTTCCAAAAACCCTTTTGTATGTTTTTAACATCTTAAATATGTATTACAGACAATTATGCAAGTGGGGAGAAAATAACAAAGAAAAGTAAAACTGTAAGGCCAAATCAGAAATGAAAAGAAATTGGTGGAACATTATGAAAAAAAATAAAAGATGGAGACAACCCTACAGAAAACTGAACAAAGGTGTAAGAATGTGAAGAATATGAAAGAGTGGAAAAGATAAATATTAATTGTTACTGACTGTTCCCTAATCCTTTCTGTGTTTTTGTGGGATAACATGGCAGTTTGCCTTAACACTTGGTAGGCCCCTGTGAAATACAATGTCAATCCTCAGAGGTTAGAGGGAAACTATTTAAAGGGTACCAACGCTGCAAGGTGTCCTTGGGCTGCTGCACTGTGCCCTTTTCTGAAGCAGCTGGAAGATGTTTAAGCATGGCCACTCTATCCAGCTGTGTGGAACATCCCAGTCCCCTTGTCACTGTGCACACTGAGTGTCTGTGTTACCCGTGCCTTCAGTACAGAGGGATTCATGGCTGGGGAGAAAGGGAATGGCCTGAAGCTTTTCTGGAGCTGTATTTGCTGCTCCTGTCATTTCTGCACCACAGAAACACAGTGTACTCCATAAGGAACTAGCACTGGAGTCATGTGCCTGAAGGCATCCCCACATCCTACAGAGCAGAGCAGAGCAGAGCAGGGGCTGCTGTGCATCTGCACTGCTCAGGTGTTCAGGCTGTGCGTGGCTCCAAGGCTTTCCTTGTGACATGGTCCTGTAAGTCCTTGTCAGGACCAGCCTTTCTTTCTGTATATTGATTGCTTCCATTTGTCAAGACTTCTGTTTCCTCACAGTTTCCTGTGAGCTTCTTGCCAGTTTCTATGAACTGCACAAGAGAGCAGTGACCCCAGCTGTGTGCTCTGACTCTGGATGAGCTCAAGGTGTGAGATCAGAACAAGTGAGGCACAGCAGCTCAGGTTTTTGTTTTCCTGAGGTGCTCTTCAGGGCTTCAGAGCTGCTTTGGCTTTTGCCTGCACAGAGTTTCACTCTTCAGCTTCTAGTCACATAAAGGGAGGAAATTTGTGAATGTGCTACCTTGAAAAATCAGTTATGGTGATTGAAAATTGGGGTAATTATTAACATTTCCTCTTCCTGGCTGATGCTGAATTAAGATTCTAAACATATCAAATAATGTGGGGAGAGGAGGGGTGCTGAAGTAGCTCAGTTGTTATAAGGAGTTCAGGCTGATTTCAGGCAGCTGAGACAGATTTTTTTTTCTCTGTTGTTTTTTTTGCTGCTGCTTTCCAGGAAGTCAAAAATCCCAGAGAAGTGTTGGATGTCCCATCCCTGGCAGTGTCCAAGAACAGATTGGATGGGGCCCTGAGCAACCTGATCTAGTGAATGTCATCCCTGCCTGTGGCAGGGAGGGCAAAACCAGATGATTTTTAAGGTCCCTTCTAATCCAGGTGATTCTGTGTTTCTCAGTCAGCTCTTATCTCCTTGTTGGATAGAACAGTGTGTTGGAGAACAGAGTTTGGGAGATGCATCCAGTGAAAATTAACCCCATGTGGGCCCATTTAACCTCTATCTTCATGCATTAAGTTAAGAGGGGCATAGGGCAGGATTTCACTTGATGCATTTCTAACAGAGTTAGCATGAGAAATGTTGGCCTAAGAAGGGTGGGATTGGGATGGCATTGTGTGCATACCTTCTCATTTGTAAACCTGCTCAGCCTCTCTTGTCCTGAAGAGGGAAAGCATGCCTGCAAGATGAGGATGGCCATAAAAACCATTATAGATGCTTCATTACATCATTGCTCAACTACTGCACAGCTGAGTCAGCATCAGAGACTAGAATTTGATTGCCTACCTCATTTTTGACCTCTAGGTTAATATTTTTTCCGTCCTTTTATCTAAAGGGATGTCAGCCTAATTATCTGTCCCTTTTCTTGCATTGTAGCAATTGATTCTATGCAGTATGAATGTTATATTCCATCTAATAAGACAGCTACAGCTTTTCAGTTATTCCTGAACCTTTGAGACAGAGGTGCACTGATTTCTCCATCACTGAAGAAGCATCCATTTCCCTAATAGTAAACTCGTAATCTGATGAGCCATGATATGTGTGGGATTAAGTGAGGTGATCAAAACAGTCACATCTCATTTGAGTCCTGAAAGTAGGTCTGAAAGCAAACACTTAGTGGGGGCAGGGGAAAGTGCTCAAGGAAAAGGTAAAGAGAACACCAGCTTTGAAGAGAATGACACTCACCCACCCCTCGAAGCATATGACCTTACCACAGTTAATTCCATTTAGTCAAACCCCAAGAGGGCTGAGTTGCTACATCTATTCTAATCTACCAAGATATCACCAAGCCAAGGAGTAGCAGCATCAGAAACACTTTCTGCAGGTGCTTGCTTGTGAGTGCATATTTGGGGCAAGAGCTGTGGACACCTGCACCCACAAAGGTCAGAATCTGCCAGGGTCACTTGGGTCTCCACAGCTCCGTCCTCCCCGAAGGGACAGATCTGTTGGGGGCTGTGCCATGTTGTGGGACAGCACTGAAAATGCCTGAAGTGTACATATGGGGATGACCAGAGGTGGTCAGCATCCTTCAGGAGCCAAATTTCTGGGAAAAAACCCAAGATTCACTTCACAGTTCAGTGGTCTTGTGCTGCTTCAGCCATGCCTGCTGTTGGCCTTCCACAGTAGTCCTTCATTCCCTAGCAAAGGAAGGTGTGCAGTGGACTAAGTATTTTGGACTTGATCAGCTAATCCAGCCAGCTGGAGACTCCTGTTGAAGCTGACAGTTAGCAATTACAGAGAACAACTGGAAAGAAAAATCATAATGTGTCAGTAAGGTGTTTCAGCTAAGCCCACAAAAGGCTGGAAAACATCATTTCACCTGGGCTTCTTTAGTCTAAAGGGGAAGCAGTGAGCTGCAAAGCAAAGGTACAAAGGGGAAACATGAGGAAGCACCCACAGCAGCCCTGTGGCACCTTGCACATCCCAGCATGATAATTCCATGCCACACTCCACCATCACTGCCCCATTTTTGCCCTGCAGAGCAGTAATTCCATTCTTTCTCAGCAGCAAGAATAATGCCAGGTTTAAGAACTCATTTCCAATGGATAAATCAATGGACACCTGTTCCTTGGTTGAAATGCATGCTGTGTATTTATTGTCTTGCTGCTTTCACACAGAAGTGAGTATGGTCATTTTAGGGGCATTTAGTCATTCAGTCATTGATGGTGGGATGTTCCTCCATGTTTAGAATGAAGGAATGTCTTTGTTAGATGCAATTATTAATATAGAAAACAAGCATTTTCAGATGATATGCAATACTTTGGCTAATTGGTACCATGGCATTGTCTCCTTTTCTAATTCAGCAATTTAGGCTCATCAGGAAATCAGGCCCTCCCGGGATTCTGAGGGTATGCAGAAGCATTCAAGAAGACATAATTTCATAAATAATTGCTCAGGTTTTTGTGGAAACAGCTGCTGTCTCTGATTGATGTATCCAGATTCATTTATTCCTTCTGTTTATCTTACTTGACTGCTTGATAAAAATTTCTGTTTCTGAAAAAGAAATAAACTTGTGAGGGGTAAAAAAGAAAAAGAGAAAAGCTATTCTCTCTCTGTTATATTCCAAGTAAAAGATTATTTCAGGTAAAGATATGAAAAAGACATTCTCTTTAGGTTTAATGTACAGTAAGATGTGAGATGTCTGACAATTGTTAAAAATAGGGAGTGAAAAATGCCTTGAATTCAGTTACTGGCACCTAGTTCACTATATTGTAAATAAGCAAAGGAACACGTGCAACACGTGCTTCACTTAAGGACGTTCTTGATGATAATAGGTTCTCAGTTTTAAGTGCCATTGATTTTCCCCACTGCCCTGAACAGAGCTTTCTAAGCCAGAGAAATATCTTGACCTTTAGACCAAATCCTCAGCACTTATAAATCACCACTTTTTATTTGAAATCGGGAGAGGTACTCCAGTTTATACCATCTGTGTCTCTGGCTTCAAGAAAATAAATGTGTCCTTTGTGACTAGAACAGCTTGTATTCAAAATGGTGCAGTGATACAGCAGCATGCTGAATTGGAGAGTTTATTGCCTTTCTGTTTCAAGCAGGACCACACAATTTATGACCAACTTATGGGTGCTCAATCTTAACAGCAAGAAGTACTTAATCAGGTGATGTTTTCCATAACCATATATTAGCTTCAACAAAACTGCTAAATACATTTTCTTAAAATTTCCCGCTGTGGTTTTTTTTCAGGGGATGTGGTGTTGGTGTAGGGTATCAGGTCTTATTGTGAAAGAGCTAAGGAAAATAAAGAGGATAGGAATGGAAGTACTTTGATTTAATAGAACGGTGCAGGGTTATTTATGTTTCCACCACTCAGGAAGTTGGCACAGACACATCAGATGAAGGCGGCTGGGCTGGCAGTGCCAGTGGCTTGAGAACACAAGCTGCCAGCTCTTTCAGAATTTCTCTTTGTAACCATGCATTGGACCTGGAAATGCATCTTTTTCTGAATTAAGAGTCCGATTTTCTTTGCATTAGGATTCAAGTTCATTTTTAGTCCAAAAAGTAAAACTAGATATTATTAGTAGGAAGGTCAGTGTTTATTGCTAAGCACAGTGTTCATAAAGCACTTTGAAAGCTGTTTGACATTTTCCACGGGCAAGTGTTTAGAGATAGTATTTAAGTATCTTTGCTTAAACCAAATCACAGGGAAGGAGATCCCAGTGTTTAGGAAAAGTAATCAAAACCACCCAGAGCACACCAGCACCACCAAGCCAGGGACTGTGAACTTTAGGATGGTGAAATACAGCACAAGTTTCAAACAGAGCGGATCATAGCTGTTTTCTCAAGATTAATCATGAGAGAAAGAAACAGTTTTGCAAACAAAACTTGTATTTTTTTTCTTCACTAACTGGAATATCTACATCATAGCTAGAGAAGCTGCTTTGAGGTTACTGCTAAACTAAGTAAATACTTTTGCACATCAGCTTATGATCTGAAAACTGATTCAATGATTTCTTGAGATGCTGTTATTGCATCTTTACAAGGGAAAGGTTTAATTAAATGCTTTATCTGTTCTCACAGTGACACAGCTGTAGAACTTCTGTGATTTAAGGGAAGAGAGTGAGAACTTTGTTGGGAGTAAGGGGAGGAATAAGGTTCTTTCCCTCGCTTCCAACATCTGATATCTCTGACTGCTGTTTCTCTTCTTTATATTTCTTAAAATGCTTTTACCTGACTGATCTATGTAACAAATACTGGCAATATCTTGGGCTGAGTGGTTTATATATCCATTTTTAAAGAACACACTTTTTTTGGCTGATGACTTTTGATGACTGATTTGGTTCCTGCCTGAGCAAGCTCATTTTTAAACCCCATTATTAAAGACCCAATCCAAAGGTTCCTGAAGATATACTTCAGAGGATCCCATTATAAATTACAATTCCCCTTTGTTCTAGGCTGCTGTTCCTTGCAAAACCACTTTGTACTTTGGCTTCTAGAACGTTGCAGTGAATATAAACCCTGAGTAGTGAATGAACCCATTATATGCTGCACATTTTTGTCAGTGTATTATCTAACCTACCTATAGAAACACTGAGGTTGGAAGAGACCTTCAAGATGAGGTTCAGCCTTTGACCAAACACCACCTTGCTAACAAACCATAGACTGTCATTTCCTGAACTCTTCCAGGGATGGTGACTCTGTCACTTCCCTGGGCAATCTGTCCCAATGCTTGACAAGTCTCTCAAGGATGAAGTTCTTCCTGATGTCCCACCTCAAGTTCCTCTGGTCCATTTTGAGGCCATTTCCTGATTTGTTTTCATTAGCTGGCTGGGAGAAGAGATAATATTCTGATAAAGAGTCTTGGTTTCTTAATGGAGGAAAGGTAGATGTTCTTCCCCTGAAATTTTTTCTGAACCTTCCAAGGTTTTATCAGTAATAAGGAAAATCTGTTAGAAGTGGTTTTATTTGGGTTATACATGTAAATTATTCAAATATCAAACTGAAGTTTCTGGGCTGTACAAACATGCTAGGTATAGATAAGGTGAAAAATACAGGAACACTGAGGAAATAATTGTGAGGATAATCATGCATGTTAAAAAATCAGGTTCCTTTACGTTCAATTTGATGTGAAGGTTCAGGTTCCTTTCATTCCTCTGAACAGAATTATCCATCCCTAATAATTATTTTATTGTTGAAACACTAACATGCAATTAGCACTTTATCTGGCATTTAAGAATGAGTAAGGAGAACCATTGTTCTTGCAACTGCTCATCTGAAAGAGAGAAGCTGTGTGTTTAATTTTACTGAAGATGGCAATTACTTTATTTTTGTGTGTGAATTTGAATCAATGACTCAAAAAGTACCTTCTTCCAGGAAATCTGTAGCTAATTTACTGCTCCAACAATGTTTGTGTAATTTGTATGTAGTTTGCATGTGCTGTAACACAGTCTTGTGCCAGCCACAGTAGCTGCTCTGCACATTTGTGAGGGCTGTAATAGTAAGGCCTTGCAAGCACAGACATCATCCAGAGCTGTTACAAGACCATCTGCAATTCTGCTTATTTCCTCAATATCGGAAGTCTGTGCTGGCATGGCTTCATAGTTGCTTTTCCAGCAAGAATAAAACCAGTTCACAAAATGAAATCTCTAATTAAAAAGTGGGGAGGGCCTAAAATAATTAATTCTGTCCAAATGCATAGAAATCCGGAATGATGTAGTTTCATCCTGTAACAGGGAGGAATCTTAAGCATTTACTTGCAGAGCAAAAATTTCTTGGGATCCTGACCTAGAGCTCGGCACAGAGGCTGCACAGCAACATTAGGTGCTCATGCCTGGCTCTGTAAAAGCAAATTTCAGATGAAGTCAGTGCCCAGAAGTATCAGGATTCCCTTTTACAGGTAACATACTGGCTAAAAGGAGGGCTGTGCAATTGGCATGCGTGTTCTAATCATGAAAGGAATATTTTCTCATTCACTAATGAAGCCAATAAAGAGAAATGCATTAATAAAAATGTTTTTCATACAGCTAGTTAAACCTAGAATTCATCTTCACTTTGAAATTGATATTTTTTATATTGAAATTGATATTTTTACTTGCACATTCAAAAGGGAGAGTTTCTGTCCCCATTTTCCCCAAAGCCATATCCTTTACTATATCTTCATTTTCTGACTAACATTTACGACTGAATCTGGATAAAAACATGCTCTTTAGAAGAAATTAAAATGCTCAGAAAATGGAAAAACCTTACATTCAAACTCCTGAGAGTTCAAAGGCTGTTTTTCAGCAGAAAACTTGACAAAGAAGTGTTGACAAGTTTAATATAGTCAGGACTTCCATGAAAGATTGATGTTTTTGATGTGAAGCTTTGAAACATAAGGTCATGAACTTTCTACAAAAACAATTTTTTCTTGAAATGGCTCTATACTTCTGCTCTTTTGGCTCACTCTTGTCTTATGGTTTCTTGCCATACTGTGCCAGAGAGTGTGCAGGACCCATCAAACCATTGTGTCCTCATTCAAAGACCAAGGGTGTATTTTAAGAACCCGAATAGCAGAATGAATGAGAGGTGAAATGAATGAGTCTGAGAAGGAAAGCCTGTAAGTAAGAGTAGGTACCACCCCTTCAAATCAAATGCCAGGTAACAGTTGGACCACCTTTGTAGAGACTGATTTCCACAGTTTCATTAACACTGTTTTCTTTGTTCATTATAGAGTTTAGGGTGGGCATGACAGTCTGTGCTTATGTGCAATGTGTGTTGCTAATTACTCCAAGGCTAATGGCAGTGAAACCCAATATTCACAAGCCTGCCACACTCAGACTTTTCAGCCTAGGCTTCTTCCTTCTCCTGCTTAGATCCTATCTGCTATCAAGCAGTCATAGACCTTGTTCGTACCTACGGACAGGTATGAAATGTATGTGCACACATTTATTTTGTTTTTTAATTGAAAGCACAGCCTGGATTATCAGCTGATCTGGGTGCACAAACTTTGTAAGAGAAGTGTTTGCAGCTCCCCATGATCAGCATGGTTGGCTAGCCCCAGCTAGTAACTGCTGGAAGGAAAAGCCTTGCTCTGTTGAAGTTAATAATAGAATTCTCTTTGACTTGCTGCAATTAAGTTTTTGCCCAAAAAGGCACCAGAGGACACAGGTTTCTGTTAAGGTTTTTCTAAGTGTAAGTCACCAGTTTCCAGCATTCCCAGGTCTAAATGGAAAATTATAAAAAAAGAAAAATGCAGTGAATGTCAGATAATAAAGTGTTCTGCTTAATTATGTAATTGTGAATTAAGTAGAAAACTTGTTAATAGACTGCCATTTGATGTAATGTTGAGAGTCCCAGGACACTGCTTTTATTTGCTTTAGTAGTACTTGGGTAGAGTGCATATCTTCCAGATGTGGCCTCCTTGGTCAGATGATGGGGCTATGATGTGATTTGCAGCAGAATATGCACACTTAAAAGATCATGCACAGAGTGACTAATTAAAAAAATAATGATGGCCCTGTTGGAAACAGGTGATTGTCATCACTCCTGTAATATATGCCAAAATATCATCTTGGATCAGTCACAGAATCATAGAATTAAGTGTGGAGCAGACTTCTAAGATCATTAGTTACAACTGTCAGCACAGTACCACCGCCATGTGCAACATTAAATCATGTCCTCAGGTCCTCCACACCTTTTTTGAACATTTCCAGGGATCAAAAATGTCTCTCCTGACTTATGAGTAAAAACAGGTTTTTCCTTATTTCAGTCAATATACAAGAGGATTTTTCCTCTTACCACAGGACATCAAATAATGTTGAATATATTTTACAATGGTGAATATTTAAAAAATTGTCTTTTAAGAGACTAATGCCACTAGCTGAAGTTCATTGAAACTTAAAGAATTCTATTCTATTTTTTCAACCGGATCATAACTTTCATAATTTTCATTTAATTTTTTATTCTAAAGCCTTGGTTGTTAAATCTTTGCTATCAATATTTTGCTGTAAATATATTCCTTCTTTTATTAGTCTTCAGTTAGTTGTACAGTGGCTTTTTCTTTTCCTATCTTGTTTTCTTAACCAGGATTGCACACTTAGCAGTTTTGGGACAGCCACAGAAAATCAACTAAGTGCATTTTCCCCAGCAATCACTCTTCCCCTGCCTTTGCTGTCAGTAGCAGGGCAGTGTGATCTCCACTGGATTTCACTACATAAAACAAATAAAAGCCCTACAGTACTCACAGAAACGTGCTCCATGAACACCGAGAAGCAGTTCAGCCATGTCTTCCCTAAATGTTAGATGGTTTGTGAGACTTTCAGGCTTTCTATTGATTTTGCATGGAACTAGGTCAGAGCTGCTTTTAATTGAAAAAGCTGGCTGCAGCTCTCACTTAACTGTAAAAAAGGAGTATTAAAAATTGATATGCAAAGCAAACTTCTGCTTAATTAACAAGTGGATGAAGTCAGAATAAACCACTATGGTTAATAAAGATGAGGATATGAGTTTCACTGATGGTATAATATGCTTTTGTTTTTTTTAATGGCTGAAACACTGAGCATTATCCATGTTTCTTGTGTGTGTTATTAATAGCTGGTTATTTTTCTTTAGGAGAGGTTGGGATAAATTTTCAACTGTGCAGATCAGACAAAGCACCATGCATCAGGACATCCATTAAAAGGCAGCTCTAATTTTTAAATGTGCAATAAAGGTAAATAAAAAGCCCTGGGGTGCAGCTAGAAGAAACTCTGGGATTCTCTGGAAGCCTTAACATTGCTGTGCATGCAGTGCCTGTGCCAGGGGTCAGGCAGACAGCAGCAGCAGCAGGGACACTGGGGGAGCTGCACCTGGGACATCTCAGCTAGCACTGACCATCACCCACGTGAGGCTGCATCTCACCCTGCATCTGCACCCCTCCAGCTGTGCCCTTGAGGTGCTCTGTGCTCCTGCTCCCTCAGCCAGGGCCATGCCTGCCCTGTGGCCAGACGAGGTGAGGGCTGATATGTTAAGGCTGGAGGAGATCAGGACTTCTGGCTCACATCTAAACCTCATCCTGAATGACTTTGCTTTGTTGTATGTAAGTGCTGAATTTTAGACCATTTGTATGTTTAGACCCAGTATGTGAGTTCTGCCTAGAGTGATATATTATTTATTTAGGTTTATAACAAACACAAAGAAAAAAATTGAATAAATGAATAATGTATGGATTGGCTTATACATTTCAGCTCACAGCTGAGAGAGATGCCAGAGAACAATCCTCGTTTTAAGTTCCTTAAGACAATTGCTTTTCCTTCTTCCCCCAAAACCCCAAGCAATAATAAAAGTTTTACCATTTATCACTTAGCATTGCACTAAGAAGCTACGTGGACCTGAAATTAATTTGTGTTTAAAAGCAGAGTGGCAGACTGGCCACAGAGTTATACTCTTTTGAATGATAGCTTTTTAGGTTAAGATGTTTTCTGTAGCTGTAATTTCAATTTCCTTAGGTCCAAGTTACAACTGACTCAGTTTGTTTCTCACTTTCTTTAGCATTTCCAGGTTTTCTAGTATCACAGCTCACGTGCCAGCCTTGTCTAGTGCTCAGTTATTAGAGGACATTTCCTAGGGGGGAGATTGTACATGCCAATTACTTGTAAAATATGGAGCTTATAAGAGATTTTAACCACCTTATACTTTAAATGGAAATGTCTGAGATTCAGATGAAATAAATAAGAAAAATGCATATCTTTAAATATTGAAATACAATGACAGCTGAAAGTGCTTGAAACATTTGAGTGCCTTTATGGCAGTTTAACCAACTGTGTCCATAAATATTTAAAGCAGTGAATTATTTCTTGAAATTTACATTTTTATGTACCATTTTGGTGGAAGAAGTATTGAACAATAAAGATGCTTTCCATAATAATTTCAGCTTTTCAAAAAGTAGCACTTGACTGAGGAAAGATTTTCTGGTGGCCACCATATGATTCAGTGAGCTTCCAGCTTTGATATTTCCTATCTCCAAATTAAGGTTTTGAACAGCACAGGATAAGCTAGATCCAACCTATGTTTCTGCACTTCCCAAATAAAAAAAAATTAGAAAAGCTGTGCAGCAGCTACTGTTACCTTTCAGCTCTGTGTCTGTATACACAGATATATCTGACTTGATGAGAGTTCTTGTTTTCAGGATGGGATCAATAGGGATAAAGTGGCCATTTAAATCTTGCTGTAGCTTTATAAAGGGTTACTCTGTGTAAAATATCCTAGTTTGGTTTTCTGTGGATGACAAGATCCCCACAGGTAACCACAGCCAGCAGCTACAGGTGTGTTCTGCTCTCTGCCAAAGCCTTGTGCCAGGCTGCAGGAGCCAAGATGTGGAATGGGGAATGTGCTCTTATGAGACACAATAATTTGTGCCACTCAGCTTGCTCCATGGAGCTACATTTGCAGCAGGGAGTAGCTGACAAGATAAAAACATCAAGTGGCTGGGGCAGTCAACAAATGTGTCAGTGATGGCTGAGACCTGGCAGGGCAGCATTCTGCATTTCTGGAGCTGTCCTGGGCACATTGGAACTGAAGTGCTCTTTCAGTTGACCAAGTAGCAGAGTGAATTTTTTTGATTATTTTTTTTACTTAAGTTTGAGTATGATCCCCACTGACATTTATTAAAGAAGTTGAAATTATTCTAAAATTCTCCCCAAAATATTTGATTAAAAGTGAAGCAATAATTTTCTTTTTCATTTCTTCTGTATTTATAAGTGAGCTGGAAAGTAAGATTACAGAAAACTACATAAAACACTGACGTTGTTTTCTGTCTGTGTATCATTGTTACTGATAATGATCACCAAATAATAATGATTCAGGCCCTCTGATGGGTTATATGACATTATAATCTCTTTCAATCTGCTTTTCATTTTTAGGATATATTACTTTTCAGATAAACTGTGAACTGAAAATCCTCAAGAAAGGATAGTGGAATGTAAATTTACAGAGTCTAGACAGCCAGCTGAAAACTTATTTTCTATACCTTATAAAGAACTATACTATAAACCAAATCTTTATTTAGTCTGAGTAGTTCCACAGTTTCCAGCTGGTTGCAGAGGACTGCTGTGCTTTGATTCAGCTGACAATAAAACTAAAATGCACAAATCTTTTTTATCAGGCAACAAGTACAAATGCTTCTCTGTTAAGTAAACTGGAGTAGGTAAATCCTTAGCTACACACTCAGCCAGAGCATTTCCACTGTGACAAGGGCTGACTGCATGTGTGTGAAATTTCAAGGGGTGGTGTTCAAGTAGTGTCAATGAGGCACACAGGGAGAAGGTTTTCACTAAGGTAGTCACAGCATTTCCAGGCCCAGCTGTATGACATAATAAATTAACTCCATTGAGTGATGCATTAATTTGGTAGGGCACTTGCAGGGCCCAATTCTTACTTTTTACAGACACATTCTAGTGTTCTGGCTTTCTCTTCATTTTGCTGTGAAGAATAAACTGCAGTCTAGACACCATCCTGTAGTGGTGGGAAAGAGGATTGTGTGCATTTCCAAAGAATTTTGAAACTTTGTTTTTATCTTGCATTTTCCCAGAGAAGTAGTATCTTAAAGAAGTGAATGTTATTGGTGTGAACTAAAAAAATCACATATGATTGCATGCATCTGTTATGTGAAAAAACACATCAGTATTTTTGATAGCTCTATGCTGTCAACTGAAACGGTTCAAATCCTGGTAATAATCTGGGCTGTCCTTCTCTTCACACAGCTTTGTATTAGCAGGTCTCTCTGTGCAGTCACAGACAGATCTGTGTCACAGACATCTCGTAGCAAAGGTCCCTGAAAGGCAGATGTCATGTTAGATTGATACAGACTGTTATTCAACCTTGTACCCTGCTGGGGTTACCAACTAGGAAAAACAAACACTTTGGATTTTCACTGCAGTGTCCTTTTGCATACACTAAAGTAGGTAAGTGACCTAGAAGTTCATGGAAGAGGTTTGAGTTTTGAAGATCTTTGTCATAAAAATGTCACTATTTTTATCCTACTTGCAACTCCCAGCCTGGAGTGGTTTAATCATTTTCTCATGCAGTGGTACTACTTGAAGGCTGTGGTAAAATATCCTCAACATTAAATTTTACTATTAAGCAATAGTAATTAACAAAATACACTAATTACATCTTGCACTGCATATCCAGTTGGATATTGAGGACACCCCAGGCTGACTATGTTCTTGCTCATTAAGGTCATCTGTAGACTGGAATGTCAAAGAACCCAAAAAAAGGTGAGATTTTGTCATTGTTGTGCACAGGTGGGGTCTCTACCCATCACAGATGTCCAACAGTGCATCTTCCCCTCTTTGCTGTACTGCAGGTAACTGTGGGTCTGTGGGGTACTGAGCCACAGGCAAATCAAAGCCATTTGAATGTGGTCCTTTTCTGGGACTGCACCATCAGGTAGTCCCTGTGGAGCAGTCCCAGTTCCTGGCCATGGGCATGACTGTGAGAGAAAGTGGCAACTCAGACTCTCAGAACTGCCCTGCCATTCAGCATGGGCCCCTCTGGGGCATCACCTGCCTCTCAATGGCTCCTGGCATTTTCTCTTTGTTTGGCTCTCTCAAACCTTCCAAAGTCCCTTGAAACCACTAAAAGCTTTTAAGATAGAGCTCAAGAGGAGATTGTTATGTCTATCAAATGTGGAATCCAAGACTATAGATACATTCAGAAATTAAGGTGCATCAGGGGGTTGATTAATAAATCTGTGTGACTAGAACTGAGAGTATCATATAAGGATCTCTTTGGGTTTGAGATATAAAATTCCAAACTGAGAACTGATTTTTTTTAAAAGGAGGCAAATAGCAGCTTTGAATAACTGAGTAGCACAGTAAATATCTCTTGCAACTAATGAGCAATCTAATGTTTCTTCTGTATTTAGTTTTCCATGTGAATTTTTCACAGTTACAGATGGGAAAGAGCTGGAATGAATTCTTTCTCCATGCATTGCTCAACCTGCAAGAAAAGAAATTAGGATCTTGAGAAAAGAACAGAAAATCACCAGCCATGAAGAAAGCAGACATCACTGCTTCACTTGAAAAAATCATTCAACTGTGTTTTGAATTGCTCTTCTTTTCATTGACTTGTGGTGTTGCAAGCAGAAAGAAATTTTCTGACTCCAAGGATTTTCCAACCAAGTGCCATTTCATTCCCTAGGTTATGGTGCTGGGCACACCCAAAATGGATTTGTGCTCTTTTGTTTTGTGGACTGTGTGCATTTATTAGAGCTTTTGAGAAGTACAGATATGTTGCTTGCCCAATATTGCCTTAGGAGAAAGCTTCCTTAGAAAGTGCCTGAAGAACTTGTTCCTAATGAAATGACAGCTGAAAAGATTTAATGTGTTTCTATAAATTGTTAATAAACTGCAATTTGGTAGGGAACCATTTTCAAAATTATTTTCCTGGCATATAAAAGTTGTAACAGAAATGTTACATTTTATCCATCTGCTGCATGGTGTGTGCTTTTAATAATTAAAAAGTGTATTGAAATCCACGTAAACTACAGGGGTTTTGGCCTGGGTGGTAAAACCATGTTATAAATTGCCCTTAAAGGATTTATGATTGATATGTATGGAGTATTTTGCAAAAGATTATTGCATGATGTGGATGATTAGCAGTTACTCTATAATGAAATGTGCGCTTGTATATTTTGTAGAACCACTAGATGAGCTGAAGATCAGAAGTCACAGCACTGAACCACTACCAAAGCTGGAAAACAAAGAGAGAGGACATCATGGGACAGCTTCCTCTAGGGAGCCAGGGAAAGCTCAGGAATGGGATGGAACCCCAGGCCCTCCTGTGGTGTCCAGCAGGCTGGGGAGATCCTCTGTCAGCCCAACCATGCTGGCTGGAGGCAACAGCTCAGGTATGTCAAGTAGCAGAGCAGGGAAGATCTAATGAATCTCCTTGTGAGGTGAAGAATCTCTAAAGATACACAGGTATCCAAATTCTTTAGGCTCCCAAAAATCTTCTAGATTTGGCCCTGCCCATTGACTGCTGCACTAGTAAGGCTCATGCTGTACTTGTGCTTTGTGCTGGAATGGCTGGGATGGTAGCATGGAGTAGAAGCATGTAAACATGCTAGTCATCTGCTTTAAAAGAGGCAAATGATTCCATCTGACACTGAAAAGGGGCACTATGGCAAAGACACTCCTAGGATGGCACCTCCAGGAAGAAGTTCGTAAGTTCAGGTATCACGTAAAGTATCAAAAATACACTCTGCAAAAGCAAGTCTGTCCTACTGAGGGGCACAGTGACAGCACACAGGCAGCCTTTGCTTTCTGCTTATACAGAAATTTCTAGAAAAGTGACTAGTGGAAATTTCTAGAAAAGTGGATTTCAGAAGTCTCAAATTCACACCTATTAATTTTATTAATCAAAACTGTTTACATATTAAATAGTGAATTGCCATATATCATGGCATTATAACGCAGTTTTGTTTGTAAATTGACTCAGACAGATGGAACTGGATAAATGAATAGACGTCTATAAAGAGGTATCTATGGCCCTTGCATAAGTACTGTATTGGTACTTTTGAGATTTGACAGCTCTCATAAAAGAGTAACTTCATTGCTTATTAGTTGGACTGTGAGAAATATTCACTTTAAGGACAGTTGGCATATGTAGTACTGAAGCCTCGTGGTCAATGCTCAGTAAGTATAAGAGCACGAATGAGCTGCTCAGACAAGAAATCATTCCTGCCTGAGAGATCTGCTGGGCAATGAGTGGCAGCAGGGAGTGTTTAAACTGCTGGGTGAGCAGAGATGCTCATACCTCACCCAGAACATTGCTTCCCTGAGTGATAACGGGACTCACATTGTCCCTGAATTGCTGAAAATGACACCTGAAACTCAGTATAAGTTGAAGAGTCTTTGCTGATGTGCAATGTCATTTGCAGCAATCATGTTGTCCAGCTTTACTTGCTACAGGCACCCCAAACAGCCCTTCCTGGTGCAGTGAAAGTGACTTTTCTGCAAAACTTATGACTAGCACAGGTTTTTTGTGTGTAACTGCAATTTGCTTGTCTGTTCTCACAAAGCTTCCTGGAGCCGGGAATTTTCCAGATTAGCTCACAGCTTTTGGTAAAAATTCTGTTCCCAGTGCATTAGAGTGTCATCCGTGCTAATGCAGGTTAAGGATGGGTTTAAAGCTACCACATCAAAGTATTGGTACATCCCATAATGAGACCAAAGGCGTGTACAAACCTCTTCAGTTCTGCAAGATGACACTATGGAGCAGAGCAATCAAGAAGTTAAAATTGAAGAGTAAGCTCTTAGCAAAATATAACACTGCTGTCCAACATTTCTGCAGCAGTTTTATTTCAAAGAGTTGGTTGATCTCCAGAAGCAGACAAAACATGTTGGCCTCAATCTCCATTTGGCATCAGCAAATTGTAATAGTTGTTGAATCATGCCTTGATTTAGTCAACTGTGACTTTGTTTTACATTGCTATGACTGTCAAAGAAAAATTTTATTTTCTTGGCTGAATTTGACTCCTTTCTATGATTAAAATCTGAGAGCTGATTATGACTTTTCTTTCCCTGCTGATTTATGATATTTTATTTGATGAATATTGCCTCTCATCTGCCCTGAATATTTTTTCCCCTGTGTCTCTTGCTGTTGCCTGAGCAACATGTTTTACCTTTACTCAGTGAGGCACTGCATTGAGAATGCTCTTACACAGTTCTCCTCAATGAACTTATACATGAACTGTAACAGCTCATTCTCTGCAATTAAATTAAAACTGTAACAGAATGCAAGAACAGTGATTTAATAGTTTCATATGAATACAAATGCTTTCTAGAATCAAGGAGATAAAGTAATTCTGCACTAGGAATTAGAACTCAGATTTACCACAGGACCAAACAAAATCAAGGCAGTCCCCAGTAAAGTCTTCACTGCTGTTGCTCTCTTTGCAACATAGTAGATAACAGAATAAAAGGCTACACTTTCTTTTTGTGCAAACATATCCTTGAAACACCACAGTTTGGTACCTGCCTCCTAGTTCACACTGGTACAGGCGTGTATTAGGGCCTGTTGGAATAAATTTATAAAATAATTATTGGAATAAATTTGTAAAAATAGGGTTGAATTGCTCTGCGGTAAAAGAGAAAAGGTGTGAATAGACTTCCCATGTGTTCTTATTAAGCAGCTCTGCTCCAGTACAGGTAAGCTGGGATCTGGAGTGGCAAATACCTGAGTGAGAATACTGATTTTTGGTGGGTTCTCCCCATCTCTGAAACTACTAGTAAGATCAGAGGGAGAACAGAAATCTTCTCCAAACAGAAGCTTTAACTTTCTGCCCATTTTGTTCAAAGAGCCTTGGCTGTCAGCTGCACACAGTTATCACTGTCTCTAATGCCTGATTGTTCCGAGACAGAATTTGTCAAGGGCAATTTTTGTTTCTTGGCATCCTATAATTTCTTATGGAAAGCAGTGTGATTTGGGGGCATGCTGACTTTTAGGAAAGTCGGTGCAATTATAATGAGCAGCCAAACACAGTCTGTAACACAGGATCTGTAAAACTTCACTCCAGGAGAATTGACGAGTATTTTCTGGAATGTTGCTGCTTTTTTCCTAACGGCAACGAAGAAGCATTTTGCATTGCCACCTGCTGCTGGAGACAGGCACTGCTCTGCCTTTTAAATCTCAGAAACTGTTGCACCCTGGTTTTGAGTCACCACCAGCTTGTCACTCAGCCATAAATACTCCATATGAAAACTTTGTTGGGAATTAGGAAGGGGACTAAATGCTCACCCTTCATTGGAATTACTGACCATCATTGTTGATTTCCAAAAGTAATGAATATTTTAAGTTCATCTATTTGGGAATGGGGCAAAGCCTGGGAGGCCCAAGGCACAAGATTCGTCCATTGGTGTAAGAAGGGGATAGCAGCCAAGTCAGTTCATGCCAGCCGGGTCTGCTTCACACAAAGAAGACTCAGTAGTCCCACATTTTCTCCTCACAGGCAGTGTCACTGTGCTCCTAAATCCACAAGAGTTCTACTCATGAAGGCAATGTAATGCTGGGGTTTTATTTACTGGCCAGTGAGGCCCACTGCACTGGTCATCCATGTTCTCTCCTGACAAGCTCCTCCTAAGCAGTGCTGTCACCTATAATAGAATGAGCAGTACTGGGAACTGCACATCGAGGTCATCCCCCAGTGCCCATGGTCCTGCTGTGTGACCTCCGGGATCACACTGATCCTGGCTGGAGTAGAAATACTGCCTAGGTGTGAGAAAAGCACACAAAAAACATCCTGACCAAAATGTGAAACACTTACTTCTATTTCAGAGAAGCTGGGAAATAGCAAACAAACACAGCCAAATCCTACAACAGAAATAACTTGACAAAGAAAACAAACACCCATATTTCAGGATACAAAGTATATTCCACTAACAGCTTTTCCCTTTGGGCAAAATATCCCTAAACCTAAACAGAGGGTTCCTTTTCAGACATGGTTTTGCTCATAACCTGATGAGTTTGAGACTTGCTCAACTTTTGACCTATGGATATCTGATGACACCAAGTTCCAGAGGTTCAGTGCTCCCCTTGTGCAAACTCTTCAGTTTGATGTGCTGCTGTGATATTTTAGCACTAATTGGCTTCTGCCAATAGCAAAGTACTAGATACTTTTCTTTAGATAATAGAATAGTATATAGTTTATTACACCCTAATATTTCATAATTTCAAGTTACATTTCAGGTCACTCATCTCTTTTTAGTCCAGTATGAAGATACTTGATGTGATGAATTTTTCCAGTATTCAGGCTTTCTTTTTCTTCTTTTTCTTCTTTTTTTTTTCTTTTTTTTTCCCTTTTTTTCATGTGATTGCTCTCAGCCTGTCACATTGCCTTGTTAAATTCAAAACGCATTTCTTGGCAGCTGTAGCAAATAAGCAATATTTCTCTTTTCATGTGCAAAGAAGAGACTGTGACAGGATAAGAAGCTGCTCCAATGTAAGTGACAGCCAGAGTATTTTTTTGAATTAAGATTAGGAAAGGCAGAATGGAGGCTTCCTTGGATGAATAAAGAACTCTTCCCATTAAGATCCAAAAAAAAAAAAAAGAAAAATCATGAAGAGTTGTTGTACTTCTGGAGAATATAGAAAGCCATAGCACATTGGTATAAAACTGATTGAAAATATTTTCATAAAGTCTTGTGGCATTTCATTACTGTCCTTTATTGAGGAAAATCCTACAACACCTCGTGTACCAAATGCAATCAACCAAGCCTCTACGTCTTTAGTCATAATGGCAGCCCTTGCAGTTTTGGAAAACAAGCCATTTATATGAGTGCTTAGACACAATTAAATACACAACTTTAAGTCAATCCTATTTGTGTTTGGAAAGCCTGCATTTCTTTGTTGCATAGTCTCTCCTAAAATTCCCATCCTTAATGCTGCCCTTTGGATTTTAAAATGCTTGCCTGTTTCCATGTGCAATCCTCCTGGTGCTGTCAAGACTGAGTTTAAACCTGAGAGCACAGCGATGTTTGGCCATTGCAGCTGATTTTGTGTCTGGGTTTGCTTGGAATGAGGGGGCTGTGGTCCCACTCCATGTCTGAGTGCTGTGGCCACTGTGGGTGCTGTAAGAGGGGGTGAGATGCACTGCCCCACCATGCCCTCCTAGCACTGCACCTGGCTCCCAGAGACCTGCAGAGCATTGTGCATATCATACCACTGTGAGAGATGTGACATCTGAAGCTGTGAAAAATAATACCACTAGAATTACAAATACACCACCTGAATTTTATGAACGTTTTCATGTATAACATTTCACAGCTTTCTGGCTACCCCTGAGAATCTGCTGAATTCAGACCTCATGCTGCCCATCTCTGCAAGGGCATCTCTGCTCATCTTCTGCAATCTCATGCATCAGGACAGCTGGTAGAACCCACTCCACACCATGAATTGCTGTCACTAAGGGGACTCCTCAAGAAATCCAAGACTACTCATTTCAGATGTTAATACTGAGCTGCCTGTGTCATCGACAAGAGATAAACACAGAATTCTAACACTAGAAACCATCCCTGATATTTGCTAGTAGTAGTTCTTCCTTTAAGATTCTTGGCATTAAATAGAAAAACCCAGGTAGCCCCAGTATAGTGAATAAGCTGCCCATAGCTGAAAAAAGACATGCTGAAGAATACAGAGCAGTGAGTTATGCAGCACCTAAAGAACAGACCATTTATGGACTATTTTTCCCCCACAGTGGTGTGCTGTTACTCAGACCACTAATTACACTAGACTACAGTATTTATTTGGTCTAAAAATATTGCCACTGAGACACAAAAGCTAGATGGAGCCATGTCTGAAGCACCTTTTGGAGAGGATCACCATGGAAATCACAATAGTTTCCTTAATACTGTAATATATGTTACAGGGAGATGAAGGAACTAATACTTCATCTGTGTGTGATAGGTTTTATTTCTTTGATGCCAGATGAAAGGAGTCTCTTTGGCAAGGAAATGGTAATCTCTTGTTGTTGCACATAGATCCAAATTGGAAATTATGACACTTCTTTCTCCTTTCCTAAAGCAAAGAAAATAATTCAGAAGCATAGTCAGACAGTGTCTTGGAGTTTTTTTTATGTGCTGAGTGTCTGATTCTGCTTGTCACAGCACAAACAGAATCTCTACTTAGCAGTAGAGAAAAACAACTGAAAAAAACCCAGTTCTTGTCCTTTCTGAAACCCCAGCAAAATTCCAGTAGATGAGAGATGAGCTTTAATAATGAGATCCATTATTATATCTATATTACTGAGAGGAACAGCCAGAAATCTGGCACACAGACAGTGTGAAATCAGAACAAAAACAAATCTAATCAACCTTCAGAGTAACTGCCCAAGTCCAAAAAAAGCAAACCAGCAGACTGTGTACAAAAGCAAGGTTATGGAGGAGGCCAGTCTGCTCCTTTCTGTGTGCCTATGGCTGTGTTGACTCATGGTGTGTTTATAGACTGACTAGGAGAGAGTGAATTGAATAATGCATTCGGCAAACAGCATAAATATTTTTGCTGCTCAGCCAGCTGGCTGTTAACTAACCTATTAATATTTAGTTGATGAATATTCACCCATGCAGATGCTTTCATTGGTCTAAGTGCTCCAGCATAAGTGGATAGCTCTTCTCCACAGCCTGTTGAATTCTGAAATATCTGCAGAAAATAAGCATTTAAGGTGACAATGAGAAAGCATCAGAGAGAGTGGAAGAATCCATTTCAGCATGTGGCTGGTATGTGGAGTAATGTGCCAGCTGTCCTCAAGTTTCCAAGGTGTGCCAAGTGGCTTTAAGGACATGCTGATGATAGGAATCTTCTTCCTTTCAAGCTGTGGCCCAGCCAGTGGTCAGTGGTGATACTAGAGCTCTACATAGGAAATACAGAAATCAGTGTAAAACAAAAACAGACAAAGCAGCTGTGTAAATGAGGCATGAGAAAATAAATTTCAGACAGACACAGGCAAAAGACATGTACTTCAGAGGCAGACTTGCTAAACCACAACTGCACAAGACATAGGTCCTTCCTTTCTTCCTCAAAGCATGGAATTGAATAGGAGGAATTCTTCAAACCTTATTTTAAAAAACTTAAATTTTTTTAAAATTGTAATGAAGCATGGTATTGTAATTGCTTGTTATTCATGGTAAAGCATCACTGTCAATGTGAAAAGTGAGATTCTGTTATTGTACTAAATCTGTCTGGTAAGTCCAAATGTTTTCAGTGTTTGCCCATTAAATAGAAAAAGCCAGGTGCAGGGCTGAGGAGAAGGTTTATGAAACATGAGGAGAAAGAACATATTGATCTGAGCAGAGCAATAGGCTTAGAGGTGCTTCCTCAGATATATAAAGGAAATGTAAGGACAAAAAAATTTCTTGGGCAGATCTTTTTTTCAGGAAAAGACAGTTTCCTCCAGACCAGCTGAATCCTGTGGTAGCACATGAGTATCAGCATGGCTTAGATATAAAAACCTTTATCTAGGCCTCTTGAACTGCATGGTCACTTCGTGTCAGTGTGTACAATAGAAACCCGTGCTGGAAATCAATGGGGAGCCTTCTTAGAAATTATTCCTCATAAAACAGCACAAGGAAACTCAAATAGCTGTTTCATTTCTGTGCAGTTCTTCTCTGAATGCTCAAGGCAAGCATTACTTCTGTTATTACCTTGATTCTGGGCAACTGACTTTGCCACTGCTCATGTTTTGATTTGTCTCTTCTTCCTATTTTATGTCTCTCAATTCATTGCCACTAACATGAGATTCCCAAGTATTTTTTGTGTCATTCCAAATCCCCAGGTGTGACAGTATCCTCACCACTTTTACATCCTACCGCCTCCATTTTCTGGTATTTGATGCTTTCCTTCAGCACAGTCAGTCTTTGGGCTGCCATGTCCCTCAGCTTTGGGATGGAGAGATGGAACCAGAAGCCTCTGTAACTCCTTTAGTCACTGCTTCATTACATGAGGAGTAGAAAAAGCACTGGGGAGCAGGGGAGTGGGGAAACAGGAATGCTTCTTTTGTATTCTTCCTGTCTGCTGTTTTATACTCTGTCCTTCAGAGATCCCAGAGCAAAGAGGCCAGGACATGGCACGAATCCTGTCTGAATTCCTCTTCTGATCTCAGCATTTGCCCATGATTCAGCCAAATGTCCGAGGCTTTAACTCGTTACCAAGGCAGCAGTCTCCATTTCAAGGGAATCCTGTATCCACAGAGTTTCAGCTTGCTGCAGCAGTGCCCTGCCCCTTTTCACTGGTGTTTCTGCTCTCTCCCTTTCCAGAGTCGAAATCCAGCTGCCGGTTGGGCCGGTCTGCATCCACATCAGGAGTGCCTCCTGCATCGGTGGCGCCGCTCAGGCAGCCCAGCGACCTGCAGCCGAGCCAGGTACCATCGTTAGCCAGTCGGGAATGACTCCATGTGCTGCAACATGCCAAATGTTCCCACCTCTCTGTCTGTCATTTGTTACAGTAAATGAGTTTTTTGGTTTATGTCTTTATTTTCTGTGCGTGTGCGTGCATCTGTGTGTGCACATCTCTCATTGGCAATGAAATTCCACTGGCCACAGCCAGCAGAATTTTCTTTGCTCTTAATTCCTTGTATCTTTTTCTGTCTTCATTCTGTAATATAAATGTAGTAAAGCTGTACTGTATGACCTGGCTGGGGTTTTTATTTTTTCATGCTTTCTGTACTTTTTTACTGTCTTAAAATTTATCAAACATTGATAAATTTAATCTATGTTTTTATGTAAATTTCTTTTAAATGTCTTGTCTAGAGCACTTACACCAATGTTGTCAATGACTTGTACATACTTGACTTCTGCCCAGTTGTACTTTAATATTTATGCCAGTCTCACATCTGGTTGGAGCTTAATGCATGATTGTATTACACTGTGATTTATCACTGTCCTGAAAACTGCTCTTACAGCAAGTGATTTTGTTTAGTTGAGGCAGCTAGACTTTCTTCAGCTATAGACCATGTAATGCTGACAGGACTATTATGTAGTCCACTGTAGTTATATTCATTGTACATTTTTAGGAATCAGAAAAACAAATCAAAGGAGGAACATCTCCTTTTATCTTAAACAGAGATGCTTTTTTTGTCCTCATCAGAAACAAAAATTCCACTTAGGAAAAAATGAAAGTGTTTGGGTTTGGCAAGTTTCTCCAATAGAGAGAAAATGGAAAAGAAATAACGACGTGGGAAACCTATACTTACCTTTATTTTATATGCTAATACTGATATTGTAACATTTTGTTGCACAGACCTGTATTATTAGTTTGACAGAACTAGCTGAGAGTAGCAATTGAAAGAAGAGGTTTTGCTTAAACATCATGTGAATGGCTTCTGTCAAATCACTGAGGCACTGTGTCACTGGTGTGTACCTGTGGGGTGTATGTGCACAAGGAGACAGGAACACAGCTGGATTTATGTGCACATGCATATATGTGTGCACACACAGGCACCCTTATTTTGATGGAGAATTTCTGACTGGCTTTCAGGGAGTTAGTCCCCAATATCCTACTGAATGTCACGGAGGTTTGAGTGGAAATGTCCCTGAGGATTGCTTTGCAATAATCACATATTTGTGTTTGTATCTTAGTGAGTTGTTCCAATAATGTCTTGACCAAAGTAAGGTTGATTTACTCACTACTAACAGCCAGCAACTTGTTAGGAAGGTTGTATTTGGATAGCCAGGCCTGTACAGGTTACAGTTCTGTAACCTGTGTGAACTGATGTTTGTATTACTTCTGAGCACTGCCAGACATGAAGACTGAGAGAACCCTGCACATTTCTAAAGCATATTTTACATAAGCAAATCAAATCCATAATGGAGATTCAAAATGACGGCCCATTTAAATAACACATCAAGTGTTCCTTCATCTAAGGAAGAAATTAGGGTAATTGTACTTCCAAAGGTTTTTGGTATCCCAGTGTTTATGTACTATATATTTTTTGATTAAATGGGTCTTACAGCACTCATGATGCTTTACTGTTTACTCAGTGGCAAAGGCACCTTGGGTGTGTTTTGAAAGGATTTTAGCCTGTCAGTTTATACTAAGAACTAAACAATAAGCCTTGAAAGCAGAAGCTGATGTGATAGAAGAGATAATGAGCCTCTTAGAAGCTGCGGCCAGGGTTCACTGAAACTGTGGAGGGAAAAATCCACCTCCGTTCGTACAGAAGAAAGGAACAAAGATGATAAGAGAAATTTTCAAGTGACTGTAGGAGGGTGATCTTGTTAATTGAATAATGTGTGGTATGGTCATGACTTCATGAAAAACAAGAAAAACAAGTACAAGCTTCCTCTCCCTGAGTCTTCCCTTCCAGCTGGCAATCTTACTGTCCATCTATAATGCTGCCATTTACTATGACAGCATAATTTTTAAAGTTGTGGATTTGACCCTGATTTCAGAGGAATGACTGAAGTCTTATCTCCGTGGAAGATACAAACATTGATTGTTCTTTCAACACCTGTTCTATCTCAATGTGCAAATAATGGATGACGGGTGAAATGTGTTTCCAACAGCTGGGCTGTTAGCCCATTCTCAATCTGCCAGATTGTGGCATACAGGGTATCTATTTTTGTGTGCTGTGGCTATTGACTGTATTGATACTGCTTTCCTTAACAACATCATAATGAGCAGTTAGTCTTTCCAAAAGATTAAGAAGATATACTGTGTTATCTACCTCTTTGTTGATCAGAGGGGCACCGCTAACATTCAAACAGGAATATAAGATCTGGGAAAGGGCAGATTACTGTTAATTGGTTTTCTCAAATCTTCATGGACCCCGGATTGATGGTTTTCAAAATGCTTAATTTGGAAAAAAAAGACAAATTTTCAACTGAGTTCTCCAAACCCATCATTTTTAATACAATTGTTCAAAGTGGTGACTATGCTTAGTAATTAAAAATAGATCTGATCTAAGGAAACCTATATTAATAATTACAATAATTATGTAACTATTGTCATTTAATTCCTCTATGCCTTATTTTCTTATTTCTTTTTTGCTTATTGATGTGGGAATTGTGAGGATTCATCAGTCAGTATTCACAGAATATGTTTATGGTATATTTTTGGGAAGCATGTAAAAATAAGAAGAAAGGGCTTATAAGCAGAGATTAATTATGTGGCTGGTCTCTGACAGAGAGCAGTAAAAATTCTATAGTGTAGTGGCAGACAGCATTTACCAACATACTGAGCCAGACTGAGAGCCTGCCTTCTGACTTTAGTTCTGGGAAATAGTGAGGGCATTTGGAAAGAGTTGGTTGGAGGAATCAACCTTGGATGAAGTCATGAATTTAAACTGAAAGATAAACATAAGTTTATTCTGGAACTGAAGTTATTGATTGTGAAAGGACAAAGTTTAAGAAATTAAAGAAGTAGCAGAAGAATTTAGGTGGGGGTCTTGGAACTGTAATAATGGCAGAAGAATAGAATATTTTTGAGCTACAAAAGTGGCTCATAGCTGTATTTCCTAATGTATATCTAAATAAAAATATCCTGTTCTAGATAGGATGGATTGTCTTGTAAAGAAAGGAAAGAAGGAACTCTTAAAATGCAGAAGCAGCCCATCCTCAAGTCCTGAAAGACAAACCAGCAGGGAAGATGACCAGACTTTCTGAACAGTGTTTTTGCTGGGACTCAGGAAAAGAGAGTTTATGGAAGTTGAAAGAATAGACAGGCAACTCAGGGGGACAAGGATGGCATGAGGTTATGGAGGGAGAAAATTAGAAGGGCCAAATCCTGACTAGCACTTAATCTGTCTATTGTCATAAAAGACAATAAGAAATGTTTCTATAGATACATTGGCAGCAAAAGGAAGTCTAAGGAAAGTCTCCATCCTCTTTTTGGATGGTTGAGAGAACATAATGACAAAACATAAGGAAAAAGCTGAGGTACTTAATGCCTTCTTTGCCTCAATGTTCAATCACCAGCTGTTCTGCGGGCACCAGCCCCCTGAGCTGGGAGACAGACACAGGGAGCAAAATGAAGCCCCCATAATCCATGGGGAAATGGTCAGTGACCTGCTTTAACACTTAGACACACACAGTAGGATCCCATGTGTTTATATCAGGAAAAATTTCTTCATGGACAGTTGTCAAGCAACGGGACTGGCTGCCCAGGGAAGTGGAGTCCATTCTACCATCCTTGGAGGTATTTAAAAGACATGTAGATGTCATGTAGGGGGCTTTTCAGTGCTAGGTTAAAGGCATTTCAGTGCTAGGTTAAAGGCAGTGCTAGGTTAAAGTGATTTTGATTCTATAAAGATACAACATTGTTCACAAAAAGCTTACAGGTAAGGGAGAAATGTTGTAGAAAGCAAAGCAAGTTATATCTTAGAGAAATGAAATGTGTGAATAACATTAGAGATGGTAAAAGTTCATCTGTATTTGGCCTTTATATCGAAATGAGAACAATTGTCTTTTGTAGCTATCTAAATGGACAGAGAACAGTAGAATTTAACCACTTTGTGAGGTTTATAAAGTACAATTAACAAGGTCCACAGATGCCCCAGTAAATAACTCCTCACCAATTTTTCTGGAGCCTCTATGCTGGCACCTGAGAATTCTGTATCAGACATGGTCAAGGGTTTCACCCTGCAATGGTAAATGCTCAGTCCTGCCATGGGACAGCCACAGTGAGCAAAACTGTTCACTTGTGTAGAGCAAGCAGGATTTGGGGTCACAGCTATCACTGCTATGCAATGGTGTTTCCCTGCCATCCCATCGTTCTCCACATCTTCACCTCAGGGTAACAAAGGATTACATTCCATCGATGAGCTCAGATATCCCTGTGGCACACAGGGTAAGTGTGCACTGAGCATGTCTGTCACAAAAGAAGAAAATGTTTGAAGCAGATTGTGGAAGTCCCTCTGCTGGAGAGCAGAACATCTTGCATCCAGAATTTTAATGTACATAAAATCTTCTCTGTATCACTGCCATGCCTCTCTGAAACAGCCTTCAGCACAGAAAAACCCCACTTGTTTACATTTTAAGAATAAAAGAGATCATATAAACACTTTGGGATTTTTCCTATGAATGAGCTTTGCAAAGTGAGGTTTGTATCCATTAATTTGGAGATAGTGATTGGAAAATCCCATGTGCTAGGCTGCATAGCAGCACAGTAGTGCATGTTTTTAAGATTCACGATCTGAATTAAAAACACACTCTTTGGAAACAAAACTAGTGATAGCTGGAGTTTCATATTTTAGCTTTCCTGCAAAGCAGAGCCTATTTTCAGACAGATTTCCACAAAACTGTGTTCCTTATCTGCAAATGTGCAGCCTCTCTTCATGCTGCCTGTTAGTTTCTTGCTTTTCAGTGGCCAGGCAGTGTCCTTTCCTGTTGCCTCCTCAAGGTATGTTATCTTAATTTGGAGGGTTTGTATGCCTCTTAAGGCTTGGTGTCCTGTTGTGTGGAGGACCAGGCAGTGATATCTAGCTCCAATTTAAGCAAGGAAACAAGATTTAAAGTTTACAGAGATGATCAAAGTAAAATTCAGAAGCTATGCTGAGATTAGAAGGAATAACTAAGAGGAGGGAATGATTACACAAGGACAGCTATGAATTAAGGAGCCTCAATGTGCATTGAAGGAATATAAAGAGCTAGAGAATATACCAGCATCAACACTGAAACTTTTTGTGGCTTATTTTAGAAAAATTGCAGCTCAGTTCATAACTTGCCTGCTATCTGCCTGAGTCCTCTGCAAGCTGAGGCAGAATTTACTTTCCCCACATGAGCAGACCGGTAAACACAACAGAAGGCAAAAGATGGACAAACTAACTATTACCCTCCAAAATTCAGGACAGCTCTCACATATTTTATGGTTTGTATGAATATAATATAGCAAAGGGGAAAGGCCTCCCAAGACTGGACTTGATCATTGTTTTGCACCACATGAAATGAATCCATCAATAGTTTGAGAGTGTCTTTTATAGGCAAGAATTTTAGATGCAAGTTGGCTCCTGAAATTAATATCTAGGTAGAAAAATAAAAAGACTTGTAGAATAACCAAGTGCAGGGGAAGGCTGGTGCCTGGGGCTGACAGGCCAAGGGAGCTGCAGTCCTGACATGGAAATCCAAGTTTCACAGAGTCAGGAAGCAGAGACTAGTTTCCCAGAACAGTTTTCCAATATAGCAATGTAATTAGGGAAACAAGAAATAAATTTTCTACTTTGAATATGCAGCTGGGGGCTTTGTCTTTGTGTTCATGTCCCCTTGGCCTGGGACAGGTGTAATGCACACCGGGGTGTGTGAACAAGGACACGAGAGAAGGGGATCACTTGGGTCAGTGACAGAGGCAGCCTGGGAGAAAATGCTCTTTAGCAACTGTTCAGAATGGACAGTTTGGCTAATCCAACAGGGTTAGAGAAACCTTTATTTACCCCAGAGCTGGAGAGGCAAGGCAGGGTGCAGCTGAGGTTTGACCCCCGTTCCACTGAGGGCAGGTGGGCTCAGCTCTGGGCTGAGGAAGTTGGGCCCAGCACACCCCTTTCAGCCGGCCCATCCCACATCCCTGTCCCTCATCCCTGTCCCTTATCCCTGTCCCTTATCCCTGTCCCTTATCTCTGTCCCTCATCCCTGTCCCTCATCCCTATCCCTCATCCTGCAGGAGAAGCAGAGGCTTCCTGTGGCCCCACCCTCTCCTGCCCTGCCCAGAAGTGAGGGAGAGAAGGAGAGATTAGAGAAGGAGAGAAGGAGCGAAGGAGGCTTGCTCCAGCCTCATCTATTAAATCCCCACTCCTCCATACAACAATTTAGATAATATTTCATTTAAGGCTTAGTATTTAGATGCTAACTGAAATGCAACCAAAATGTACACACACTGTATTGTGAAAAAAAATTTCTAGTGTTAAAACTAATGTGCGACCTTCAGGGTGACTATTATTTAATTTTGTACTCCAGCTGAAAAATCCCAAACACCTATTTTAATTGTTCCATTTTAAAACAAAATCATGATGGAAGGGAGGTACCACAAAGAAGCTGAGACATATTTTAGCTGCTTTTCATATGCATGAGTAGAGCAATACCTTACAGTTTAAGTGCAGTAAAAGCTCATTGTAAAAAATACACAAAACTTTATTTGAAATTGAATTTTGACAAGTGCTGAGTACTCTTCAGGAACACAGCTACATATTTGTCTCATGCCTAAGTTCACTCTGTATTGGGTCAGTTGAATATCTTGTAATGTCTCTAGCTTTAGTTGTGAATACAAAAGATATTATAGACTTTTTATGCCTTGTAAGCATTGTGGTCACCCTGTAATTAAAAATACAGGGAATGTAAATTGTTACCATTATGGCTGTAATTATTTTTGAAGGCACCTAGACAAAGTACTTCCCCAATGAATTGACATTATCATGCTTTAGTTGGCAAATATGCATCTGAAAGTGAATACTCTATGAGCACAAACAAAGCGTCTGTGCTCTTCTATTATTCTCAGCTTAAAGTTGCCATTTTTTCCCAGTAGTGTAGAAGAGTTCAAAGAGTCAGCAAACACCCTGTGGTTGTGGGGCACAGTAGAAGAGCTGGGTTCCTGATTCTGCAGTTAATGAATTCTGCTGCTGAGAAATGAGCACCTGTAAATCAAGATCCACCGTTCTGTATCTGATCATAGCAGTCTTTTTTTTAGCTTCCATTATATGAAAGAAATACAGTCATTGTAGGTAGATGGAGAACTCTGTGGACTGAAGTAGCCCATCTTTCAGTAGAGAAATGGTAGTAAAAAAATAAATTGTGCTAGCAAGAGAATTTCTGTGTGTTGCACAGCACGGGCCCATATCAGCACTCAGTACAGTCAATCTGTGCTACATGCACTCCTTGAGGAATCTCAGCCTAGAACTAGCATCAGACTCTAGTGATTCTGCTACTTTGGCTCTTATCATGCATAAGGATATGCAAAGAAAGAATCAATTCTGTCATCCTTACCCTCTGGACCAAAGGGAAAAACTATCCCCGTGGGCTGCTGGTTAAAGATCTCAGGGGACATGCAGTCCCAGATTTCTATTCAAAGGGAATATCTAACTACTGTGCTAATTGGCACTTTTGTAATTTTCTCTGTCCTTCTTTCCTCTAATTTTCCAAAGTTCTGAAAGTCTATTGTGTATTTTGGACATAGAATAGCAAAACATATGAAACAATTCATGGGACAGTTGCAATCCTTTTCCTCCCCCTGTGTGTACATGCCAAGTATTGCTCTTGAGCCAGTGCAATGCCTCTGAGATGTCTGTCTCCATGCTCCTGGAGCCAACCTTATGGTTGCTCCTTTTTGATACTTGATCTTTTTTTATTATCCAAAATATATGTCCACAGTGTGGGAACGGTCCCATGCTGCTCACTCTGTAATCAGAGCCCCATGGGGCTTTGGTCTGGACTTCCTATACACTATTTATTACTTTGGATGGTAGCTTCTATTTTTGCCTGAGAAGATATTCACTTAAAGGAACTTAATTACTCCTTATGTTTAGCCATTACAGTTAATAAGGCTTGGGATTGTCACTGGATCCAAAATCTACTTAAGGATCTACCACAATATTGATTGTGGTGGTGTCCAAGAGTGGTAGTTATTTGTTGGTAGACAATATGCATGGAACAAAGGCTGTTCCTGCCCCGAGTATTTATAAGTTCAGTGTAATAGATGAGAAGGTAAGAAGTTGCATATGGGTGTAGATTGGTAAGGGTATGACTCTCAGGAATTGATTAAGGTTTGATTTTTGTGAAGTTAGAAAGTGCAAAAACTATTTGGGGTGCAATTTACTGTATCTGTGACAGTGATTTTGCATCGTTTTATGTGTCACTGATACAATGAAATGCATTTGAATGCCTAAAAGTGGAAAACCAGGTGTATTTTACTTGGAAAATTTTACAGGCTATGTCTCTCACTCAAATGGCACTGTCATGGAGAAATCTTTGTGTAGGCAAAGAAAAAAGAATGTAGGCATAGACTGAATCTTGTGGATACTGCTTTTGCAATGGCTGTGAGAAAGGAAATCTTCTGGGTCCTGCCTGGGAGGATGGACAGGCATGGAAGAACCCACAATGGAGTACACAGATAAGCCTGTGGCACAGGCACTTCACTGATGGGACAGGGGCCAATTTTACCTTGAGATTATTGGATTTGACCAATGTGTGTGGCCTGAGTGCATTTAGAAACATGAATCCAGAGCCATAGGATTTTACTCTCTTGTTCAGACTGAATGTTCATAAGAGTCAGGGATCAGTCACCCTGACTGCCACCACCTTGAAAGAAGTTCATGAGGCATGAACTGTGTCCTGCAGTGTCACACAGCCTCTGGGGACTTTGCCCTGCTAAGAATCTAAAGGATTTTGTGTTTCAGTGATTTCTACCTTTCTGAAGTGCAGAAGAACCTGTGCCCACGAGAGGGAGCAGTTGGATTACTTTCCACAGTTCTGGGGTTTTCCTGCAAAAAAAATCGTTTGCTCGCATGAAGGCAAAAATCTGCTGTCGACAGTCCAGCCAAATATGCTGTCAACATTTTAGATGAGAGCAACAACAAGAATGTTAATGCTTTGGGGAAGGCTCCACATTGCATTGTGTTGAGTTTCAGCTTGAATCTGGTCTTACATAATCAGTGCATGGGTTTAGAGCAGTGCAAATGGTTTCTAAATATACAAATTGCAAATAGAGAATGTTTATTTTAAAAGTAAATAATAAAAAAAGAGGAAATAAAAGAAAATAAAAGAAAATGCAAACCTTGAAGTAGATGGAATTGTCACATCCATCATCCCTCACCTCCAAGGCACACCTGACTGATTGGCATGAGAAGCAAATGTCATTTGCTGCAATGTCTTTTGCTGGCAGACAAGCCTGCTATTGCTGTCCCAACATCTTTTCTTTATCATTCAGCTGGGTTGGTGATGCAGCAGAAGCAGGCCATGCACTGCCTTGCCAGGACTCTGGTTTAAGTGTGGCCCCACACTGTCCCACAGCAGGGGGACAGCAGGCACAGGTGGATCTGAGCATGTGCTGTTGTCACCGTAGGAGTCAAGGCCCAAAATGGCTTTGGTGACTCTTCCTCTCCATGCAGGTCATAGCACGGGGTTTAGGCACAAAATAAATGTGTCAGAGAGAGGCAGTAATGGGGGAAAGCAGATCAGCTGTAGAAAAAGCAATGCCACAGCAAGAGGGTGTCAGGTGTGGGAACAGTGACTGATCTGAGCACCACACCTGGAGTCCTTCATCCTGCCTCACACTCGAGTGCCAGCGTGGCTGCCACTATTTCAGGAGTGATGGAAGAGAGGAGAAGAGTATTCCATTCCTTTACCCTGATATCTTATTCTTGCACAAGCTTTGTAAGCTTGTCAGCAGAGAACAGAATGAGGTGAGCTCCATGACAGAAATTGTTGAAACCTTTCAAACGCAATGATATTCTGACAAAGGGTGAAATAACACATTTATGAGGTTTTCACTGTCATGCTCAACAGTTTTTAACTGTCCTTATCTAGTTGTTTCTCAGTCTGGAAGTTACAGTTTCTTGAACAGGCACAGGATGCACATGAGAAGATCTCATCTGTGTGGTCAGGGGTCTCAGGGGGGTTGCTATGTTGTGCCTGGTTTTTATAGAGTTGAGATGGTGTTTCAACACTTTGAAAAACAGTCAGCTCAGCAGAGAGATTTATGGGGACAGATGCTACAGGCAATGCAGCACAATGAAGGTGGTTGTTCCCTGGAATCTGAGGTACTATCCAGAGCCCCTGGAATTTTAGGTACCCTCCAGAATGCCTGGAAGTTGATGACAACTGTGTGTCTCTGGAGCCTGAGTGCTTGAATGTGGGGGCAACAGCCAAGCATGGCCTCTGCACCCTGACCCTTCTTTTGAAAATCAGACTTGAGCATGAGTGTACAGAGTGGGATCCACGAGAACTAGTAAGTGATATTTCCAATAAAACACTTATGCAGGTCAATGACAGAGAGGGATAGAACCTTGAAAGTCTTATGCCACCATTGATCAGCTGTGCCAGAGCTGTGATTCTTGCAGCTTGTTGAATCAGTGAGACCACTGTGTGTATACTGCCTGCTAAAGAAACTGGGAATTATCTGGAAGTTCTTCATCTCATTTTTAGCTGCTCTTACAGCACTGTACATGGTTCTACTAAAAATAGGTAACAGCTAATGCTAAACAAATATATAATGTCATTTGTGTGAAATAATTTCAGTCCAAAAATCAGTAAGTTGCCCATAAAATAATTTAATTTCGTAGCATTGGTAGCATTCCTTCCTCTTCAGGGAATCTCTCTGTAAGGCATACGTAATAAATTTACTTGTTCTCTTCTAAAACTTGTAAATTCACGTCAAAACTTGTTCTGAGACTTTTGTATGCAAACGATTAGTTTTGCCACAGTCCCAGAACAATAGCACTTGCTAAGTTTATTTCAAAAGGTCTTGCAACCACTCTTGAAGACATTGTGCCTTGGTTAAAAATTTATTTTAAAAAAACCCAGTAGCATGCGATTTTTTTTCCCCCCGCCCCCTTTTCTGTGTGTATTTATGTTTAACTCAGGGTAAGAATTTTATAATATTCTTAAAGGAAAAGATAGAAATAAAAAATGGCATGAATTCACGAAAGCATGGGTTTATATATAGGCATTTTCTGTAAATGAACCAAACATTCTGTATCCTAGGTAGAACAACCTTATTTGTCTGCTCATACGCATTTCAGTTTCCTCCACACACTCCCACTTGTCCTCCTTTTTGGAGCTGAGTGTATTGTACCACGTTTCTGTTGGAACTGTGTGTGCCTGATGCATAAAACACGACACAGAGCAGCCAGGTTGTCCCCACTGTCTGCCCTGAGTCACAACCATCCAGGCTTTGTTCTCATGGCTGTCACCACCCCACCCAACTCTTGGTGTTTGTGTAGCCTTATACAGTATATTGCACTGACTGTACCTGTATAGTATCTTGTCTGTATACTGTATGCACATATATGTATATTCACTCATGTATGTATGTATAGGACGTTTCTCTATCTCTGTATATGTACGTGTGTTTGTTCATGGTCTTTCACTAGAAATGTGTGGCTATTCATATACATTATGTGTATGTCAAGTAAAAAAAAAAAAGTATGAATGCCAGCACCCACTTTTGATAACCAACTTTTTTTCTCATTTTGTCTTGTTAAAATGATGAAAATAAAAATGTCATGTATTTTAAATGAGAACTTTAAAATATTATTCTTTTTACTAATTTTTAAGGTTTCCAGTTTTTCAGATCCAAAATGGCAAATGTATTGGTGTTTCTCCTGACAGTTTTCTGTAGGAAAAAAATATTTGGAAACAACTCAACCTGTGTAGTTTTGGCTGTCTGCATCTTATGCAGATCAAGTGCTCCAAGGTTTAGAAATGCCCTAAACCATCAGGACTCTTGTGGTGCAGATCCCAGCTCTATTCACATGAAGGACTTGCTGTCAATCTAGGGGTGACTCACATCCCTAGCATCATACAGGAATAGATACTGGATATAGAAGGGCCTTAGGCTGAAGGTTCTCCAGTGCAGGTGAGCATTAGAAATGGATAAAAAATACCCAACTTTTTAAGTGGATTCTACAGGAGCATTGCAGACTATTTGTCAGACCTCTTACCCTTTGCAGTTCAGAGTAACATATAATTGCCAATTGATTAAGCATTTATTAAAACAGCCAACAATCATTTATTAGCCCTTTGTAAAATGAATCACCACATAGCTGTATCTAGCTTTAGTTATCTGGCCTTGAGGCAGCAAAACACTGGCTTATCTTAAATAGCAAAATATTTCTGTTAGTCAGGAGAATGACTGATACACTTTTTCCAGTTAAGCATGTGTTTAGGTTATCCATTGAATTGAAGCTTAAATGATAATCATCTGTGTTTCTCTATGAGACCTATAAGTGATAAATTTTCTCCCATTACAATTAATTTTATCATGGTATTAGCTTTTCCAGCTGGACCAGTCTAAGTGTGCAATAAGTTACTGCAGCAGTGTGGCAGCAGCTACTCAGAAAAATCTCAGAAAACAGGTCTTTACACAGGAAATACTGAGAACCTTGTAGAGTGATGGATGTACTGTAAGGAAGACCCTTCACTCCAACTAAAATTGCATGATAGCAAATTATTTTCATTTTTAATTTAAAGTTACACACATCAAGAGCATATTCCCATTTTACTCCTAAACTGTAACTAGAATGTCCAAGGAATGGTTTCCTCAACAAAATATAGGCTGGAGAAAGGATATATTCCACTAATTGAGATAGGAGTTTATAGGCCAGTGGCCTGATCCTAATCCTTTACAAGTCAGTGGCAGGTAATGGACTCCTGGATTCGCTTGGCCCTTCTCTTGTTTTACAGTCTGGAAAAGCACATTTGCTATCTGGCGTTTCTGATCACAGTTATTATCATTCACAATAGGAAAGAATAAAAATGAGAAAAGACAATAGCATATGCATTTTTAAAATTAACATTGGTCAGATCACCGTTCTTGGCACCAAACTTTAAAACACAATTGGAGAAAAGCAGCACGTTTTTACTGTTTGAGTTTGTTTGCTTATGTTACGGGTGATATGTGCCTATAGGTTAACAAGAATCTCAATGTTTTCTTTGTCCTGCATTGTCATTAGCCATTCCTTTTAAGCTGGATATTTAAATTTCCTTCCTGCTCTGGAGATCTGAATTTGGGCACAGCTCATGCTGTTGGCATAGGCTGAGTTTTTCAGGTCACTCTGTGGCTGAGAAGGCTGCTGCTGTTAATGCTGATTCACACACTGTCAGCCAGCACCATCCCTTCAGAGATGCCTTTTAAACAGCAAACAGAAGCAAGGTACAGGGAATCTCTGAACCCAATGAATCCCATTTTCTAAAGCACAGGGCTTTAGAAAAGGCTGAGTCTCTTGCTGTATCTCAGCCATTCTGTGTGCCAGGAAATCGTGTCTGTATTAGATTTGGGTACTGTATAGTTTAGCCATTCCTGATATAAATCAAATTTCATGATGTGAGGGAACATCAGATGCAGTATCTCATACTGAGACAGGCTCTTACATCTTTGTATTCTTTAGAAACTTTCCATATGGTTTATAACTTCAGCTTATAACAGTTTATAAATTTTGCTTAACTACACTTCAAATTGTAGTTAGAAATAAATGATTAATGAAGATATCTGTCTTTTAATAATGTTTCTACACATTTTTAAAGGAAGTTGTGACCACCTACAAGAGTATGATCAACTTTGAACATTCGGTGTTGGTTTTTAGTCATGTTTTCCTGAACATTTTTCCCTTCATACAATCAGTATGATATTTGAGAAATGGCAATTACTCTAAGAAAATTATCTTTGACTCAGTTTCACTGTCAAAAATCAAGAAATATAAGAGCATATTCCAAAATTTCTCATAAGTAAAACAACTTTAAAGTAAAGCAGCTTTCTGTGCTGATCCACTTTCCCTCCATACATTATTTTGCTAATTTTATCATTCTTTATTTTTAAAATTCTTTTTTGGCCATTTTCTTGAAAGTGCTAGAGAAATATAAAAATTTAGGAGCTTTGCTGTTAAACTGGTGTGGTGAAGTTCTTGATCGGGTGCAGCAATAAAAGTTAGTTAAATCTTGGGTTCAAGTACTGACTTCAATAGAAATAGTACTGAAGGTTAGGTGCTTTTTTATAGTTTGGAAAGAATGAGGTCAAATAAAATGGGGAATCTAATGGAATTTGTATTGTCCCCACATGTCACATTTTTGCAACTTTAGGACAGGTTTCAATGTCCTCTTTCTTAGGTCGTCCAAAGTTATGGTCTTGTTTCCATTCGCTTTCATTTTTCCATTCTCAATTTTTGGGCCCTTCTCAGTCCAAGCAGTGTCCAGAGCACACACCCTGCTGCCTCCAGCTCCCTTGTACACGAGAGCTTTTGCAGTCCACAGGGACTCTGTGGATCCAGAGGAGGAAAGGACCTTGCCCAGCAGCTCTCCCTGCTCCACGCCACCTCTCAGTGCAGAGCAGGGGGGCTGTTCATCTCCATGAGATTTACAATCTAGCAGTTTTTCAAAGCTGCTATGACTGAGAGTGGGAAACACTAACTGCAGGTGGGCTGTACTGTGGGCACGGCTACCCAGCCATGGGCAGGGCTAGCTGCAGTAGCCAGTGGGGTCCCAGCTCCAACCACCCTGCTGTGTGAAGTCTGGTTCACAAGCAGTTGTGGAACACATGCTACAGAGCATCACCTTCCAGCAAGGGGAAGTACTGGAGAGAATGGGTTAGTAACCCCCCAAAGAAATCTAAGACATGAGAGTGTTACCCTGCAGCTGCTGCACTGCAAAATGCAGTACACAGGAGGTCTCTGTATCACTGAGCTCTAGCAGTGTCTGTCCTTTGTCCCTCCTGTGATTTACCTAATTAAATATTGTATTTTCCTTTCTATTTTACAGTGAATGACAGGAAGTAAAATGGTGGGTTGCTTGAGTCTTCATTTATTCCTTAGCAACGGCATAGATGAAGTTTTGATTTTTTAATGAGTGATCTCAATAGGAATGCACTTTGTGATGATCCACTGAGATGCATGAGATGACTTTCCACAGTATCCCCAATATCAGTTAATTTACAGGCCCTTATTTTGAAAGCATTTACAGAGTGTAATCAAGCAGTACATTTTGGGCAGTTGTTTCATATTAAAATAAAAGTGCCTAGGTGAAAAGAATATGTTTCCAAATAAGAAAATAATGCAGGGTCAGAAAGATCTATAGCTAGACTGACTGCCAGTTTGAAAATGAAAAGCAGAACAGTGAATTTGTCACCTAAAATTTGCTTTATTAGTAGCCTCAGCAATAATTTGAGGGCGACTGGAAAACTTGAGGCATAGGAATATGTGCAAGGCTAGTTCAGAGCAAAGTAGCTGTGACATTTAGTAACTGAAAGCAATGAATCATGAAACTAGAGGTCTGGAACCAAAGGTGCTGAAGTTTTACTAATAGTTTGCTAATTTAATTTTAGGATAAGTATTAATTTCTCATAATCTTGAATCTTTGGGAGTTCCTGGAGTTCCAAATAATCTTGTCAGTCATTTTGATGTGGTGGACTAGTTAGACCATAGAATGCAAGACAATGTAATCAAGTCTTTTAGTGACTTCTAAGTTTGAAAAAAGGTGTCCAGAGTTTTTTTACAGTAGTGCACTATGTAATTACATTAAATGATAACATAATTCTTCCAGGGGCTTTAATTCTACAGTTTTTACAGAGACACTTGTTCTCAATTTTTTTCTGTAGTAGTATCCTTTGAAAGAAAACGCATTTTCAGGAGTTTAGAAATTTGGAATAGGTAAATCAAAACCTTAAACACAGCAATTCAAATGTTATAAGAGTCATAAAATGTGTTGCATATGCTGTTTCATAGGTTGAAATAGCAGGTGTCAGTGAATGCTTCTAATGTTAAATCCATACAGGGTGAGATTACAATGTGTTCACTCCTACACATTTTGTTGATATAAAAACTAGTGTGATGAGGAAATTCTTTCCCATGTTCTTAGAGTAAGATAGAGATTGATCTTGTGTCCCTTGAAAAGAAGAATTTGTGAAAGGTCAGAAAGGGCAGATTGTGTAGTGCTTAGCCCCTTGTGTGTGCACTTGTGCTTGCGATGCGACTACGTAAATGCACAGGATCATTCTAATGTGGCTGTTGGCATCAGAGGAAAGCTTCTAGAAAACACTTGAGGCACTCCTAGAGAGGAATTTGCAGTTCTGCTGTCCACTGTCCCCAGGGAGCCTTCCCAGGCACTCCAAACTGCATGGAGAGCATCTGCTTTCACAGCTCACCTTGCACATCCTGCGTGTTCCTGAACAGACTGTTACTTTTAATCACCTTTGTGTTAATAATCAACTGTTGTTTTGAATTTGACAGTAACAGGAGAATGGGTTAACAGTACCAAGCTGCCTGAACAAGTAACTATCCTGGGCCAAATTATGCTGTCTTTCATGGCAATATTCCTCCAGAATACCTCGGTCAGAGAGAGGGGAATGACTGCAAATTTAGCCTGTAGCTCCATCCTGACTTACTGACTTTTGCAGCCACTGGAAGTAACATTCAACAATAGTGCAATGCTTATAGCTCAGTTAGCAAAAGAAATCTTGTCCAACATAATTTTCAAAGTGCTCTTCTGAAATATTTTAAAATTCTTTCTATTGAAATTATTTTTACTGTTCGTTTAAGCAAACTATAGTCAAATTCTTGGACCCATGAGGTCAGACGGTAAATTCCTGATGGCTTCAAATGGGTGAGGATCTCTCTGCTCAGATTTTCTGAAACCTGATTCTGGCTGAACTCCTTCCTGCCTTGGACAACTCCCCTTTTGTGAACATGTGCTTAGAGGACCTGCACGTCAAGCCGAGTATCAGATAGCGAATCACTGTTGCTGCTTAACGTAGCCCTCCGGCACTTGCCCCCGGGCACAGGACTGCCTTCTAGGAGTGGGATTTCACACCAGTGGAAATACCTCACCTGGCCGGGGGGCTGGGAGCCATCTGCGCCAGAGAAAGTGCCGCCAAGAGTTTCAGTGGGAAGCAGAGTTTGGAAACTCCTGTCTGAGAACAGGCATGAGGGAGGGAGTACCTTTTCCTCCCAGAGGATGGTAAGTGGCTTTCAGAAAGCCTTTCTTCTTCACTTACTGCAGCCTGCCAAAACAAACCAGCATGCTTGGCTCTGCTGAATGATGTGTAGCACTGCACACAGACTGCACTGTTAGAGACCACTTTGCTTACAGATCCAGGAGACATTTCTAATAATCTCCTCCTGCTGCCTTTTTAAATTTCATTGTATTTTGTGTTAGTTTGAGATAACTTTGTTACAGCCTCACTTCAGCTGTTGGACTTTTATTTTATGTGTGTTACTCAGTTCTGACAAAGAAAAGGATATTTTTATATGACAGCCATGGTATGTGACGTAGTTTTCTCCATTCTTCAAGTCAGCCCCTCTTCTCATCCAGCAGGAGAGGGAGATGCTCACGGGGGCCAGAATTAAACAGCATCTTCTTCAGCCCCATAACCTATGGAATTTCAGCACAGTAAGCGGGAACCTACATTACTGGGAAAGAATTATGGAAACACAGCTTAATCATGGGACTCTCCTATTGCCCAGAGCTTCTGATTTTATGTCAAATAAGCCAACAGCATTAAAACAAGGCAAGCAAAAAATTGAACAGCCAAGATGTCATGAGGAGAAACAGCTGGAGGGGATATATGGTGTTGTCTAAAGCCCTGACATAAACTATAGTGGAAGATATTTTTTTAGGTCATTAAAACTTCATACACCACAAAAGAACACCTTGCTCACCAACGTGTCCAGAGCACGAAATATTGTGTGGTCACTTCAAATGCTAGAAAGGGCTCCTCAAAAATGAAAGAAAATTGTCAACATTTTAAAACTTAGTGAGTACTAATAGAGCTGTGTACAATATTTCAGGTATTTTTTCTCCCACGTGGCATTTTTAGCAGCACATATTTTCACGGGCACTCATGAAAAAATGATGGTGCACCTTCAAAAACAGGATTCCTGAAACACCTGTTAGCACTGGGCATTAGCATGGCTTTACCCTTGTACCACACTTCACCCCAGTGGCCTGACATTAGAGGAGCAGAATTGCTCCTGGCACTTGCTCTCCTCTTGTCTCCTGCCTGCCCAGTGTTCAGGGCTAAGGTTACCTAGGGCTTGGCTTGAGACAAGGGGATATGTGTGGGACTTATGTAGCACAAAATGTCTTTTTACTAAGAGAGAGCATTATCCATCCATATATTTATGTAGATATTTATGTAACACATGAATAAGTAAAATCTTTTACAGCTAACAAAGAGAGTCCCAAGCCTGGTGCTGAGGATATTTCACTCTATATTTTTATTTCTGCTCATGGATTTTTCTTTTCACAGCCCTCATGTTTTTCATTTGGAAAGGCTATGCTATGGGATCATTTGGTTTGTATGTAGCTTACAGGTATCACAATGTGTTTTTTCAGTGTCATTCATGTGTTCAGGAACTTGTAGAGCCCTGCTAGGGGCCTGTTTTGATGCATTTTGCCTGATATTTCTTATAGCAACAATCCAGTTCCAGAAGACACCAAGAGTCTGACCTCATAGTGTGAATATTCATCCACAAAAAGATATGTTTTCTACACCTGGTGAACACAGCTAGCCTGTGTGTAAAGTTGTGTCCATATGCTTAATTGTATCACTGGATAATTTATTCTTTTTCTATCTGTAGCTATGACTCTCTCTGCCAAACCAAACTATCCTGCTTGGTTAAGAACAAGAAAAGAACCTTATTCATTTACATTTCTCTTTCTTGCTTCAAACATCCATGTTTTGAGCACTTTACTGGATGTGCAGCGTGTCAGGGCCAGCAGCAGTGGTTGGGGTGCCCAGGGCTGGGCAATAGAAAACAGAAATAGTCCTCTGCGACATCAGGGGCTTCCTGGCAGTGTGAGTCACTGTCTGTTCCCCAAAGCCTGTCCTGAGTTTTCCCTGGGATTATGTGCTTTTCCCAGTAAATACTGATGTGGCAGAGAGCTATGACATGTACTGACCTCTGGCTTCAAGTCCTGGCCTCGAAGAACAGTTGAGCTGGACATGTTTTCTGCCCATCAAACCTCTGCTCCAAGAAAGTTCTGTGGTCTAGGTCAGGGCAATCTAATTTAAGCAATGCCTGTATTTGGAAAGCATTGGGAATGCTAATTATCTTTCTGGAATAATATGAAATTTCAAACCAATGAGATATGAGGTGAGGCCCACTGCTAATGTAGGCACACACAAAAATGTACCACTTTCACTTTGCAGAGAAAGGAGCTACTTTGTCTAGCTTGTTTCTTTGACTGTCATAAAGCATTAAAAAAACCACCAGAAAGGATCTTTTTTTCACTTTGAAAGATTTTAATTTTGCATTGTTTTGAGGATATGTAAAGTTGTTTTATCGTAGTTGAAGATGGGTTTATAATATTACTTCTTGTTCCATGGCACTACCAACATAGAACCCAAAAGCACATAAAAGATCCTAATAATATTTACTTCCAATGTTTTGGGAATAAAAAAAATCAGAAAACTGAGAGAAAATAGTAAAAGTAAGGTGGCAACATAGAGTGGGTTCTTCTAAAGATTGCAATGAAGTTGGTGATTAAAACTGTATGGAAAAGCATATACAGTTTTGTATAGTAGAAGGAGTTTCTTTTTGGTTTTGATTTTTCAGTTTGGCACAAGCATTTGTTTTGAAGAAGATTTTTGAAGGAAAACTAGAGACTGATGACTAATCTGTTATTACCAAGAACTTGTCAGACATCCTGGTTTACTCTTGCACTCAGTCACATTCCTGCACATTCCAGTGATCACACAGCTTTTACTGCCTGCTTAGGAGCAGGGAATTGAGCCTACCTCCAACACCTTCTTGGTGAATGTCCGAACTTCTGGGCTTTTGCCTGGTGTTTTTCTTCACTCTCTTGCTCTATCTAAAATTAAAATTTTATAAAAGGTGTGTTATACCTTGAATAATCTAATTAGTAAAAATTCCATCAAAGCAAAAATTGATGTGCAATAAGCATATTTTGTAATCCAAAGGATATTGTGGGACACATACCTGATACACATCCTGGAGTCTCCAGGCAGTCCCTTCCTACAGTCCTAACTTTAGTTTCTGGCTCTTTTTTCCCTCTTCAGTAAGAACAGGCTTTGGGCCAAGATTCTTTGGTCAGAACCAAGCTTTCCTCTCCTGTACTCTGTCTTGCTGGCTATTACCTCCAGTGCTGATGCATTTTGTGCCTGTGTCCATCCACATCTGCAGCCAAGCTCTGACATGCTGCTGTATGTGCACCATTCCTCAAGCACTATGGGATCTTTCCCAGGAGAGCTGTATAGCTGTAAAATGTTTTGAATGCTCTACTTTTTTTTCCATCAATTAAGTTGTAACATCATTATTTTTTGTGCCTCTCACACTGAACAAATTCCTTGTTATGATGTAGCGGGGATATTAACAGCCTGGTGCATGAGCAGAGGAGCAGGCTAAAGCCAGAAAGAAGGGAGGATGTGAAAAAAACTAGTGCTGGAACAAAGTGTGGCTGCCATCACTTCAGTCACTGGGAGGATTAGGCCTAAGGCTGCAGTGTTAAACACATTAGCTTTAAACACCTCAGTAGCCCTACTGAACTCATCAAGGGTTTTTACTGTGATTAAACAGCTGGATTGAGTCCTGGCCTGTGAGCCTCAGTGCCTGTTATTTGTCTAGGACACACTGAAAATTTTGTTAACACTCTGGGACTTCATATCATCAACATGGTTATTGTCCTTTCTGTAGTTCATTGATCTGCAGTGAAGATTTCCTCTCAGGTCTGTCCTGCAGCTTCCAGTGGCCATGAATCTTTGTTCCTAATATTTTTATTTTGTTGCCCTTAAACACTAAACAACTGGGCAGAACTATTAAAAAAAACCCTTAGTATTTAGGCTTATTTCAATATTAAAGCTTTTTTTTTCTTTCCCAGGCCTTTTTTTTCCCATCGTATGTGCTGGTGTATTTTAGCTCATCCCAGTTCTACATGTTTCCCCTGCACACACCATTACTGAATGCAGTTCCAGGAGAGGATTGTGCCAAGTGGACAGTACACCTGAAAAGATGCTGATAGGAAGGACTTAGTCATCAAACAAAAATAGCATTAAAAAAATCCCAAGTAGACTTAAAAATCTGGGAAAGTGGGAAAAATTCAAATTCTTCCCAGTAAATGATTCACTAACCATAACAAAATACGGTGGCCAGTATAAAAAAGGGATTTTAGAGCTGCCTGCTCTTGGGTATATTTTGGTGCTGTTTTGCAGGGGGTAGTAGAGTGTCTGTGTAACTGATACTTTCTACAACTCCATTTCTATCTTTGGGAAGTTGGAACTGGCATTTTAGAAATCAGCATGTCAAAATGCAGCTTCTGTCCCCTTGAATACCTCCTTTAATGCAGATCGGTAGCACAAGGCACTGTGTTGGCACTGCACTGTGTGTGGCACGGTGCTGAGTGGGGTGGCGTGGATGTGACACTCATGGGGGTGGTGTGAATGTGACAGTCACAGGGGTGGTGTGGATGTGGCAGTCACAGGGGTTGTGTGGATGTGACAGTCACAGGGGTGGTGTGGATGTGGCAGTCACAGGGGTGGTGTGGATGTGGCAGTCACAGGGGTTGTGTGGATGTGACAGTCACAGGGGTGGTGTGGATGTGACAGTTACAGGGGTGGTGTGGATGTGACAGTCACAGGGGTTGTGTGGATGTGACAGTCACAGGGGTGGTGTGGATGTGACAGTCACAGGGGTTGTGTGGATGTGACACCCACAGGGGTTGTGTGGATGTGACAGTCACAGGGGTGGTGTGGATGTGACACCCACAGGGGTGGTGTGGATGTGACACTCACAGGGGTGGTGTGGATGTGGCAGTGACAGGGGGTGTGTGGATGTGACAGTCACAGGGGTGGTGTGGATGTGGCAGTCACAGGGGTTGTGTGGATGTGACAGTCACAGGGGTGGTGTGGATGTGGCAGTCACAGGGGTTGTGTGGATGTGACAGTCACAGGGGTGGTGTGGATGTGGCAGTCACAGGGGTTGTGTGGATGTGACAGTCACAGGGGTGGTGTGGATGTGGCAGTCACAGGGGTGGTGTGGATGTGACAGTCACAGGGGTGGTGTGGATGTGACAGTCACAGGGGTTGTGTGGATGTGACAGTCACAGGGGTGGTGTGGATGTGGCACCCACAGGGGTTGTGTGGATGTGGCACCCACGGGGGCTGTCACAGGTGCCGCGTGTGGTGCTTGTGACACTTGATGGCTGGAGCACACCAGGTGCTGTGGGGATTGGCACTGGCACAGGCTCTGCCTGTGGCATGATGGGCAGTAAAAGAGAAGGCATATCCGGGTGCCTAGGAGGGGAAATCCATGCTCAAGCACCGTTGTCGCCAACCCTGGTGCAGAAGCTGTGTGCTGGTGAATATTTGTGTAAGGAATTGTGTGCAGACTGTGTCCCTGTCCTTCCCCATGAGGAGGACCCAGCCAAGCTGAAGACATTGCTGTGTAAGTACTGACCTACCACTGGTGAACAGAGTGGCAGGAAGTCTGGGTCAGGCAGAGCCTCTCCAATCATCTGTGGAGTGGAGCTGAGAGGTGGGAGCGGAGCATCTCCAGTTCAGACTGGGAGTTTTGGACCAAGCCTGGGCACCCAAAGAGAGAAAGTCTCATGGCCATGGCAGATGCTGTGCCTCATGCCCACCTGCACCACAGTAAACACTAGATCATGCCTGAAATGAAAGATAAGTAGTCAATTAAAAGAGCAGGCACAGCAGAATTCCTGAAGAAATGGCTCAGCCGTTCAGGAGGACACATTACAGATAAGTTACCTGTGTAATCCAAAATTCAAAGCAATATTCAAGAATAAAACTCATATTATGATGCAAATTTGTTTTACTCAGAGTATTATCTAGTGTATAAGGTAAGCATAGTTTTGTGATAAAATTATTTTATCCCGCTCTGCCCCTCCTTTTTTTATTTTTTACAAAAAATACTGACATTTCTGTAGTCTATTAATTTTTCTGTTTGAGTACATGATTTTTTATTACTTTATCTGGTAGGTTTTCTTTAAATTTATTCCTCTTACTCTGTTTTCTGCTATGAATCTGAACATTTGCTTAATCTATTATCAATAAAAGCTAAATATCCTTCAAGCTGAACACAAAATCTACTGAGATCCAAGGAAGTTTCTGTAGGGGATTCTACACAAACCAGGCCCCAATTCTAGGGACTTGGTGTGTGCTCATGCTTGGCACTCTAAGACTTGTGAATGAAAGGCATATGCATTATTAAATGTATTCAAATACCCTTAATAATAAAGACACATTTCCTTCATGAACTGCAAGCTCTGCCAAAGTATTGCTGTACATCTTCATTTTCATGACAAGAGCAGATATGTACCTGGACAGCCCGTGGGAATGTATCGTGTGTGTTGACTTACACACAGATCCTTAACTCTTGGGAAATAAATGTGGAAGCACTCAAGACATCACTTCAAATTTGGAAAGTAAGTGTAGAGAAGTTTCCTGAGCTGCAGTTATACTGTGATATCCAAAACCAATGAGCCCTTTCAGAAGAGTTTACTGTTAGTGATTTCTGTTCCAGTCTAAAGCCTCTGAAGACACATTTTCAATTGTGAACTCCCCACTGAACTCAAATGAAGTCACATTCTCAGCTTCAGAGTGGCTGTGACATGTACTTACAGCTAAACATATGCTAACCTCCCCTTTTGGATCAGGATCACACTCTCCAGTATTCCCATGCATGAAAACATGGAGTTTCTTAATTCTTAGTGCCTTCCATTTAATGAAATATCAGAGAGTAGGATAGGTTAATCCATATAATTCACATGGAGTTCATTAAATCATTTTAACAAAATTTAACAGTTATATTTAGCTTGATAATCAGAAATGTTAACACCCTGCTTTTAATGTGAGAGATTGGATTTGGAAAGCAATATAAAACATCAGTTTCAGTCTGTGAAATCTTTTATTTCTACAGCTTAAGGATGTTGTTAAGATCCATGTGCCTTTTTAAGATCTATGCTATCATTTAAATTCCAACAAGTGCTAGATAGCCAAAACAATTTATCTTTATTAGATTTTAGTGCTCTGGAGAAGATAAAACAGGGATCTTCTATTACTCTTTTTTTTTTCTTAAGGAAGTAGTTTGAAAGACTAACTGTTTCTGTTGTTGGCATAAAGATTTTTATTCATAAAATTAGACTGATTCAAATAAGAGTAAGCTAACTTTGCAAAGAAAAGCCATATTTAACTTATGACCAAGACAGTTATTTGTATGTTTTTTCCCCTCTTTTTTTTCCCCGACCCCCTTCTTTTCTTCCTCCATCCACCTCCCCCAATAGGTGACGTGCATGCAGTGGTTGCAAGGGGACCATACGATGCTGGACATGATAGAGAAAAAGCGTTGCCTCTGCAAAGAGATCAAAGCTCGACAGAAATCAGAGAAAGGACTCTGCAAACAGGACAGCATGCCTATTTTGCCGAGTTGGAAAAAGAATGCTGGGACCAAGAAGTACAGCCCTCCTCCTTATTCCAAACAACAAACTGTTTTCTGGGACACTGCAATTTGACAGACCTGTGGAGGATGCCCTCTCCCCTGTGTGGCACCAAGGACAGGTAGCCTTCTTTCTTCAAAAGGCAAAGACTCTAACCTAAGACTTACCTACAGGTGGTGAACTTCCTAGGAAAAAACACACCGGTACAGTGCTCACCTGTCAATCAAGAGAGAGATTTAAGTTTCCAACTGGATTAAGGTATACATATTTATCCAGGATTTTTTTGGATCCAGAAGATATCAAAATGTAAATATTCCACCAATATATTGAAAACACCCAAACTAATACACTGTTTAAATATATAAATATATATATATATATATATAAAAATTCAAAAATTTATGGAGAATTTTACTATATAATGTTACTGTTATACTGTTTTATTACCTATTTTCTATGTTCTATTCTACTGTTCACCCCCACCCCTGCTGCCACCATTTTATTTCTCTGACCTGCCTAGATGTGGCCTCTGTACAAAAGCATGTAGTTGTACGTGTAGTTGGGGAGGACAATGTACAAAACAACTCGGTGCTAGGGCTGTAGAAGATAATTAGAGTCGTACTTGTTAGATGTCCTTAGCTTGGGGGGTGGGATGGACAAAGGAGAGTGTTCTGGTGGGAAACAGCAAACCTGCAAGCACTGAAAACACAAGTGCTCAGTGCAGGTGCCCAATTTCCATTCAAAATCTTAATTATTCTGCATCTGTTTTCCCATAATGGTAACCAGATAAATTGTCCTTGGTTTTACATGAACCAGTTACTAAAATGATTTGGCCAAGGAACTAAATTTTCTGCAGCAAAGCCTGCAACAGAATCTCTTCCTTGATGACATTCCATTGATTAGCAGAGACCATGGTTCACTGTGACTAAGCATTGTGCAGCCCTTGGTGGAGAGAGCCAGTGGCTCAGCGGGTTGAGGCAGTGCCACTGCAGCCGCCGTCCCTGTCCACATTTACCCACGGTCCAGAAAATAAAGGCGACAAAATATGTTTACATGTTTATTATTTTTAAACCCTGCAGCACATCCTTACTTACGCTGTGTCAGATTTCCTCGTGTTGTTTCTGTGGGCTGGATTTCAGACCCCCTGAAAGGCTCTTGGGAAATCCCTCTTGATTTCATGCGGTTTTGAAGCAGAAGCCCATGTAACGTGTTCTCCCAGCTATGCTGTTTCTTCTTCCTGGCTGCTTCTGAATTGGCTTGCAATCCTGTATTATATTACACCCATTTTAACAGAATATTATGTCATGACCAAAGAATTATGACCTCCTGGTTTTAACGGGAGAAAGAGATGGCTAATACTGATTATGAGGGTGAAATCTGTGCAGTGAAATATCTTCCAAAAGGATCTGTTGAGGACAAGGGAAACTTGTACTGCGGTGGAGTAGGGGACAAAAAGGATCTATGGCATATATTTTGTATATTAAAATTTCTATCTATGTGTCTGAAGTTTGGTAGTACAAAATTCCCTCTTTAAAACAATCATTTTAATGTTATATTTGCCAAGAAGAAAAGGTGTGTTGTTTGAAACTTCTTGTTATATTGGCTTTTCTTTAAAATTGTATTGACAGAATTGCCATGGCTGCAATTGCTGATCAAAAAAGACCAAAAATAACAAATTTTAGAAGGTTTTTGTAATCTATATTGCTAAAGTTTGAGTTTCAGTAATGTTTTACCAGTAGTAGTTTCTTTTCGGCCTCTGAAAGAAAGTTTTTAAATATTTTATAACTAATTAACTAATGTATATTTTGATGTCCAAACTGAGATTTCTGTAAAAGATGAAGTGTGTGTTTATATGTGTGTATGTATATTAGCATTATTGTATATGTATATATGCATATGTGTACACACATATACATGTATATATGCATGTATCTATATATACCCATAGATGTGTGCATACGTATATCCACATATGTTAAATATTGGTGTGTTATGAATATACAAAGGCTGGAATAGGTACAGAGTTGAAATGCAGATTTGAAGACTCCCTCACAGACAAAAAGACAGAAGACATGAAAAAAGTCTGGAAGCTGTGAGGGAATCTTTGAACATGTTACATCCAAAAGACACCAACTGTTTATTCTGCTTATTCTCTTTTTTGCAAAGAAAGAAAATGGCAGAAGGAAAAAATCCAGAGATCTCGCAAAGTTCCAGGATCTGCTGGAAAGAAGAGAACTTGCTGGTCATGAGAAATCTGTTGAGATAACAGGTTCATTATTCAGCAAGTGCTCATGCTTTTTCTTCCTTGTAAAGTGGCAAGAGAAGAATTTTCCATATCCATGTGTGAAATACTTAGCTCAGCCCTTTCCCCCAACTGCACAAGGTCACTGGTGACAAAACACAAGCCAGCTTTCAGTCAGCTCTGCCAGTCCTTGTCCTCACTGGTTTCCTCCAGTCAGCTCCTTTAAAGCCGCGCTGCCGGAGCGTCGCTGGCAGCGCAGACCCTGGGCACACCCGCTGGGGGAAGGCACTGTCAGTGTGAACAGTTCCGTGCTTGGTGCTGTTTGTTCATATCGTGTCCTTTCCATATCGAGACCTAATAGGAATAATGATCAGGGAATTGAAGCATTCTTGTCCTAAGCAGACTTGCTTGTACACTTAGCCTACCGCAAACTCCTTGTTTTGCTCTTATTGCTCAACGCTGTTTATGTTGTCCTTCCTAAATAACTGCCCATGTGCTTCCAGACCTCCATTGTATCCCATGGAAACAATGGCTTTTTGTTTTAAAGTGCGACAACATGAAAAAGTAAAATATAACTTAGCACTTACCTTCAAAGCACTTTAGAAATGTGAAGTAAACCTCATGCTCGCGAGAGCCGTTTTACTGAGGAGGGACGTGAGGCTCAGGTGGAGTTGTTCCCAAAGGTCAGGGACAGAGGCAGAGCAGGACACAGCCACTGCCCTGTCCCGTGACTGCTGGCCCACCCCATGGCTCCAGTAAAAGGCACATTGTCCTGCAGAGAGCTGCCATCACAAAGCTGTCAAACATTTCCTACATCGCCTCTTGTCTCAGCAGCTTCTGTGTCACAGGGTGAATGACAGTGCTTAGTTACACACGGTCATTAAAGCTGTAGTCTGTATAAATATGCAATCTGTATATACATACAGATCACATATATACACACACTTATGGAGACTGTATATATGAAATTGTTTGGTATGCACTTATTTTGCTTTAAACTCCTGAAGTTAAACATTATAGTGTAGCAATTTGTGTAAGGTGCACTGTGATTTCAAGAAAGCACAGTAAAGTCACAGGTCTTGTTATTCTTGCACTAAAAATGTGTTTACGTATATTAGCCAATGTATGTCTACTTTATCGCTCCTTTTGACAAATTAAAGCAAATGGTATAAAATAGTATGGGGTTTTTGGTTTGGGTTGTTTATTTTTAAGTGGACAATGGCACTATGTTTTTAAATGACAGGGTTTTTAAATAAAATAAAATCATTCCGTGTTCATTCCAATGTAATACATTTACCAATATCTTGAAACTGAATGTCATGTTGCTTTTTTTTTTATATTTCATTAGAAATTGTCAGGTATGTGCCTGAAATTGTGTAGGATTAAGGAGTAGCTAGAGGCTAACTGTAATCATATATTATTAGCCGTTTCTATATACACAGTATAAATACATATTAATTTTCTTTTCATTTTTGTACGTGATTTTTTTAGGTAAGATGTAATTAAATGTACTTTGATACTTCTGAAGTAATAAGATGTTGTTTGAAGATCAATTCTGCTTTCTTTAGTGCATTGACAATATTTTACAATAATTTAGTGCTTATTTATTTGTGCTCCAGTGTAATTATAATAAAAAGCAATAGTTTAAAATACTTGGCTGTTCATTTTAATTTGATATTTTAAGTTTAGAGACAGGTCACTCACTAGGGATTAGCCAGAGATTCCTGGGAAGAAAAGTCAATTCATAGATGTATATTTATAGCATTCCCTAGGCACATTTTTAATCGTACCATTTGTTGGAGGAAATGAATTAATTGCTTTAATAGGTTAGTATTTGCAAGTCATGCCTCATTGCATCTAATGCCAAGAATGCCATCCTCAACTAAATCCTTAGGATAAGATTTTTCTGAAGAGCAAATAAATTTTTGTCTAAGCACCTTTCACAGTTTAGGATGGCAGATGCTCACTTCAAAGGCACCCCCTTCAAAGATCTCCATTTGCAGAATGTCTCCAAATGGGAGAGGGACTCATCACACTCTTCATAAAGCTCTAAAAAATCTGCTCAAAAGTAAGTATAAGCTTCCTGTTTCCAGACAAAAGCTTTAGTCCCATTAGGATGCAAAACCCAGCCCTTGCAGAAGAATTCCACAACTTTTGTAAGACATCCCTCTAATATTTTTAAGAAGGCATTTTGTAATTTAAAAAGGTTTCCAAGAACAAATAAGCAAGTAGTTAATAAAAAACCTAGTAAGAAACAGTAATGTTCTTGCTATGGCACTGAGACCATATCCTTTCATGAAAAAAGGTGCCTCTAACATGCAGAAAAGGTCTTATACTTGTCTGTACAGACCTGCATATAGAGGGGAAACTTTTGCTTGTCTCCAGCAGGAACTGCTTCTAGGACAGGTTGCAAATTATCCAGAAGGTGCTTTCCAAGTGCTTCCCCGCCCCAGGAGCCACCTGCTTTCCCCAAGGCACAGCCTCTCTCCTCAGCAAATCCCACTGGCAGGGCCCAGGTATAGGATGAAGAGCTTTGCTACCACTTCATGCTCCTCTTCCTCCCCACAGTCCCTGACACGATGTTCAGTGACTCATCCTCTGAAGCAAAGTCTAGCCTTTTTCTCACAGGCTCTATGTTTTGTATGAAGAACCCGTATGGATGACTAGAAATTAACACTGTTTTCAGAGATTTCTTCAGGCCTAAAAGAGGAAAAGAGATTTTATCAGTTTGTCAGATTCATGTCTGTGCTCTTCAGTGGTACAATTCACAAAGTCCTGTGTCCTAGCTCATTTTTAAAGGCTTGCCATGGTGACTTCCAACATTCACCTTCCTCCACATGACATGCCTGACCACTACTGGACACAGCAGCACCTGAACAAACAAGGAATGAAATGGAAACATTGCCAAATGCATCAGGGAGCATAAATACAAGGCAAATTCAAACTTTTTTCTATTTGAAATATGTGTATTCTCTTTCTTTGCCTCTGCAGAAACACTTTTTATATACCGTTGTTTTTTAAACAGAAGAGGTTTAAATTAAAAGGAGACAACACCATGAAAAGGAACAGTTGAGTTTTACACTTGTATTTTCTCTAAATTTATTTAGAAGTGGAAAGGTGCCTGCAGTGCTCTATCTCGGGTCTCTGCTCCTTTTGCCTTTTGAAAGCCATCACAATACCACTGGCTGGAGCTGCTGCTTTTTCTCCCCTGCAGTCTCTCGGGGTGACCTCAGCTGGTGCCAGAGTGGCTGAGAAGCAATTAAAGCACAGAGGGGCTTGTCTTGCTTTGGAACAAGTAACCTGCCCTGAGCACAGCAGGGAAGTCAAGCAGCCCTTCGAGGGAAGATGGGCCAACATCTCTCACATCTATGGCCAGCACTCACAGAGCCAGCAAGGGAACTGCAGGGAACCAAATAAAATTTACAAAAAACAAAAGACAACTGAAAAGAAACACTGCTCGAAGGCAAGTCCCGAACATGTTTGGCATTTATTTTCTAAACCTGCCAACATCTCTTTTATGGTGCTTTTTATTTTCCTTTAAAACAAGGTTACACATCTGTCACCTTTTAATTGAGATTTTTGGCACCAGGGTGGGTGGTGGTTTCAGTGTTTTACCCACCTGTGGTAAATTTTCATCTTCTTTTGTCTTCTCTCTGTCTCAATCCTTTCTTTCATGATGTGCATTGGGAAATATATTTGTAGATACAAGTGTTCCAGTCATCTTTTCTGCCCTTTTAGGGTTCTCTGCCTCTCCTGTTCTCAGCTGGCTCTGTGCCCTCTTAACCCTCATGAAAACATACGAGGAGAGCAGGAGGATGAACCAACATTGATTTCATTTTAGAAAGTAGGATTTATGAATGCTGTTCTTGGTTTATACTCAGCAAGTTTCACACAGGTGTAGGTAAAGAGGAGCAGCTGGGAATGTGCCAGGGAACACTGAGCTCCAGCCTCTGTCACCGGGGTGTCCCAGAGGCAGCAGGGCCAGTCCCGGTGACTCTGCAGGAAGCCAGGCAGGGTCCCTTTCCCCCGCACAAGTGACACCCGCCAGGAGGAACCTCCTGTGAAGGGTTCTTGGTGGCCACGGCAAAGTGCTGTGCTCGGGAAGCAGGGAAAGCCGGCTGTCAGCCCCTGGAGCTGAGAGGAGCCTGCACTTCCTCAGCAGTCGCTCCTGATTGAATGTCTTCGGTCCTGCTCTCCATGACCTTATACTTTCTTTGGACGTTAACACCTCTGCAAAGTGGGTGTTAAATGGTGTTGTTAGTGTCTGTAGCGTGGTTTTACATCCACTTGAGAAGTGTAAATGATTCTACAAGGTGCAGGGAGCTGGAAAATCAGCTTTCCCCAGGCTCCAGCTGGCTGGGGAAATTCAAATTAACTCCTGTGGAATCCAGCTCCTACCAAAGAGCTCTATTCTTTCCCAAGTTCTTCAGGTTTTTTTTTTACTGTTCTTGTAAACACAACAACTGAATGGCTAGTGTGTTTATTTATTAAAGTTTAAAGAGGCTAGTATGTCCTTGGCTAAGCAGGCAAAGACATTCACTTTCTGCCTGGCTTTTACGCTCATTTGAGAATTTTGTCACAGTTTCTGCAGAACTCTGTGGCCTACCCAAGAAGCCACGTTCTTTCCCTGGCTCTTACCCCATGTGTGGGATGTGCTGGCACATGTTGTCAATGGAGTAAGCTGACAGGATGAGTTGTTTCACTGACCAGGCACTACCTGAGAGTGTTTCTTCATCCTCTGAACTGTGTCACTTACAATTTCCACATTCATCATGGGTAAGACTTCTCCCTCACGTTTTGCCCATCCCCATCCCTGGCCATGGTGACAGAACATCTGTCCTAGCTTCCTAAACGGTACCCAATTTGGTGGTACATCCAAATAAGAGGACAAATTTTGAAACTAACTGGGATCTAACCTATTCAGGGTACTCAAGGTTGCAAGCAATGCCCTCAGCCTCAATAAAAACCAGACTTCTACTCCTTGTGCAGCAGCAGTCAGCAGGGGAAAAGCTGCAGTACTGTGCACAGGGTCAAAGGGTTGAAAATCAGCACCTGGAAGGGTCATTTAAGCTCACTCAATAACCCTTGCAGTTCATCTGGCAGCACCCCCTTGGGTTTGCAGCCCCACAGAAAGGTGGTGACCCTCGAGGGAAAGCCCAGCCAGGCATCTCATCCGAGCAGCCCTCGGGGCAGCCCTGGCACTGCCCAGCCCTGTGGGGGCGGGTGTGCCTTCAGGTGCCACCAGAGCCCTTGCAAACAGGTGCTGCACAGACAGTGCTGGAGTGATCCTGCCAACATTTGTGCCAGGGATTTACTGCTGTGGACTGACAGGAGCTGTGAATTTGATCAGTTATCAAGAGTTTCTCCATGTACTTTTGCTGCTGTTTCATTTATCCTGGGAAGCTCCCCTCTGTTTCGCTACTTATGTCTATTTTTGTACATACAGACAGAAGTACAAATCTCCAGTACACTGTCTGAATAAATACTCTGAATCTATGGCTGAGAGAAATGCTTAAAGTTCTTCATAATAGCAGGGTTTGAAATGAACTAAGTAACATGTCTGATTCTTACTTTTATTTTTGCCAAAAGTTTAATGTCCCTCTTTTTACCATCTGGAATGTTAAAAAAATGGTTTCAGGAACCACACATTATTCAAGCACAAGTAATCTTTTGAAACTTTGAAACTTGGTACCAAAAGAAATTTCAAATTCTGGCAAGTTTTAATCCAGTAGAAAAGCAAATTTGAGTTCATGCTTTCTTTACTTCCATAAGAAAGCTTTCTTACTGCCTATTTAATTTCCACAGAGATACTATTGGTTATGTTAACAGAGTTCTACAACATATAAATCACCTTTCTGTCCTTCTCTCTCTGAGAAAGAATGAATATGTAGCGCTTTTCACTCAGATTTTTCTTTCTTGGTATGTCCACAAGATAAATGAGAGCTCTGCCAAGTGAGGTTAGTGGGTTTAAGGAAAGGAAAGATTGTTTTGTGTCTCAGTGTGCTGAAATATAGCACTTAATGTACATATTCTGCTAGTTCAAGGTGTGTTTTAGGAAAGTTTTATACTGTTTCCATGACAAATTAATAAGAAATTGGACAAAATGCTGACTTTGGATTTTTGCTTGTGGCAAAGTGTTCTCTGTCCTTCAAACTTTATCTTGACTGAAGAGCAATAGATAATACAGCCAAGAAGAATAATTAATGGTAAATTTACTACTGTTGTAGCATAGATAAATACACTCTTAGTTTTACTCTGGACCAAAAATATTTTATACACCTTTGATTTATCTTTGGGTAGATTGTTAGCGACTGCCTGATACTTTCAAAGGTAAATCAAAGCCTTAATGAAAGATCAGTGTCAACTTACCCCACTGTTTCAGAGAACATTTTAAGATGCTGGAGACCTCAACCTCCAGTACTCTCTTACCTCTTCTCTCCAGTTTTGAATTAAGCCTTATTTTCTACAATGTGCACCTTACAGATTCTCTCCACGTTCCTGCTATTAGCTAGTTTGCTGTGGGTCTTTTGTGTTGGGTTTTGGGGTTGTAAGTCTTGTTGTAACCTTTTATTCTCCTGACACTCTCCCATAAACCTTTGAAGTAAGGGATAAATTAGTTTTCCATGACAAGGAATGGGCCTATCACTCATCTATTCATATATGAATGTACACCTTAAAACTGAGATGGGCATCAGATTCCAAATGCTCCTACAGAAGAACAAGAAAACAGGGTCATGTGCCTTTTTGGCATTCAGGGTCTTCAAATTAAGAAAGTCTTTTGTCATGCTGTGACAGCTCCAGCTTGGAATCCCAATTTGAAGATGTCATTTACTTTGACATAGGTTTTGGCAATTATCTGCTTAGACAGGTAAGTAACTGTGAGTAACTTTACTCTAGAGGGTTCAAGAAATAACATTACATGCTCCCACGGTATTCAAACAGCAGTATATGCTTCAGCTTAACAAATTATTATTGTTTTTTAAAAAAATAGTTTTCAATGTCACAGTTGTCAAGTGCTATTTGATGGATGTAATTCTGCAGTGGAATGTGAAACTTTAAGGTAGTGTCTTCTTTTAAGAACTCTTCTGAGGGGCATTAAGCTCTAGTGTATCTAATTAGTGCTCTAAATATCCTTTCCTATCAGTTCAATCTTTATCTCTGTACTGCCTTGTTCCCCAATATGAACTTCTCATTGAAATTGATTGTTCCTGGTCTTTTCAACCCTTGATTGTTCTTTCATGGCTGAACACTTTAAAATAACAATATTGATTTTTGTTATATCATAGCCCTCCTCATAAGTCCTAACTAGAGATTGTCACTGTGGCCTAAGAATATGTGGGGACACTTAGCAGTTCTGAATTTAGAATGAAAAAGTATGCTTAGTGCAGTGTGCATGCAAGCATGGATCTTAAAACAGTCAGTCTGAGAACTGTACCTTAAAACCATGCTTTGGTTTATTTTTTTCTAATTGGTGAAAATATTTACTCTCAAATTTGAAATAGTGTGACACAGACCCTAGAATGTGCTAAATGGAATGTCTTGTGTCTTCACAAAACTTCACTGAGTTTTCAAATTTCATGGAATCAGAGTAGGACTAGAGAATATTTTCTGTTCTTTCTTCTTCTGCTGAGTATGTAGAGAGTGCAGGGAATTGACTCCATCTCTTGCACCTCTGGTGGCCCAGAGCTCTCACTGTGTGCTTGGAGGTGGCTTTCAGGCTGGTAATCTCTGATGGCTGTGCAGGGAAGGATGTTCACATCTGTCTGGTCTGGCAGGATTAGCAATAGCATGGCAAATTGTGGTCTCATATTACTGCAACACTCAGGCCTGGCTTTGGGGAAAATATTAATTGGATCGCTTTCCACTTTCACAGGAGAAAGAGGAACAAACTTCTTTGTATATTCTAAATGATAGGACATATCAGGAAGATAAATGCAAAGAACAGGAAGTACAGTTGATTAGAAAATTTGAAATTGAAGTATTTTTTTCTAGAGACATTTATTTTAATAGAAAAGATGTTAAAATTCTGGTTTTGTGTGAAAATATGAAGCATTTTTGAATGTTGGTGTGTCCTAAGATTAATTTTGCAAGTGGAATGTTTGGGTTTTTTTCCTTTTTGAAATGGATTTCTAACATTAAGCAGGTTTTGCATATTACTAAAAAACTCAAGAAAAAAATCACCATTTTTGGTGCTGTTATTCAAGTTTAGGACCTTGGAGTAGGAAAGACTAGAAACCTTGTTTCTTTTGTAAACAAATTGCAAGATGATTTCATGATCTGCAAAACAAAAAGATCTGATAGGAATTTGAAGCAGCAGAGCATGACAGACACGCTGACACACAAAGACCACAGTGTGGTCTTTTAGAAGAGCTGACTGTAGGCATAGTGTCAAAAGACAACATGAACATCAAGAAAGCCCTAAAGCAAATCCTCAGATTCATGAGATGTGGTTTTCTCTGTGACCACACAAAATTATGTGACTAAAAACTGAGGCAGAAAAAAAATGTTGTGTGCCGTGGCCAGTTCTGATAGAAATTCTTTTTCTGGAAGAGAAAGCCCTTTTGCTTTGGACTTTGCTGATGATCTGAATAGTTACCTGCACCCCAGCCTGCCCTGCTTTTACTCATCATATAATTGAAAACTGAATAGTTGAACTGATTAACAGGAATATTTAGAAAAGGACAAAATTAAGTGGAAGAAAAGCTGATGCAGCAATTTGAACCACCATAGAAGAGAGAAGACATGACACTGAAAAGTTTGTAGCCTGACCCAAAAAATGAAATAATGAACAGACTGAATACACTTTAGTGGAGGAAGTAAAACTACAAGGGAGAAGATTAACATTTACCACTGTTGTACTAAATGGAGTTAAACCCAGGAAAACAGCCAAATATGCTGTTAAAATTTAAGGCTGACCCAAGGATATTCAGAATAATTAGTAAAAAAATAAACCCAGTAGGGATTAACTAAGTGGGAAAGAATTTTCAGGTGTTTTTAGCCCGTCCCCCAACCATATTGAGGCATGGCCCTCATGAAACTCTCCTCACGACTGTGATACTGTGAAGTCAAGGTATGATGTGGCTACAAATATTTTTACTCTGAAAACAATGTAGAGTTTTGGGGAAGTTTTTTCTGACTTTGAAAACTTGGTCCATTATCGCCCATACTGCAAACATGGTGCAGGTGATGATGGCACAAGGACAATGCTGTTAACACACAGCATGAGGCATGATCTCTGGATCTTAGGTCCCAGAGAGGGATATTTTGCATAAGATGTTCCTCCTTATCTTTGGAGAGTTGGAGATGGTCGTGGGAGGTGTCAGGTTGTGCTCAGCTGTTAGGATCAAGGCTGTTGTAAGGCTGGCTGTGCTTTGCTGCATGGCTGCGAGGCGCTGTCACAACTGCCCAACGCGCCAGGCCCCAGAGCAGCGGCCTTGGCAGTCACCCAGCACCAAAGGCCACTGAGAAATCATTATCATCGAGGCTTAGCTCTGTGAGAGACTTCCTTTGTGTTTCAGGGAAGACTTCTTAGCATCAGCTAAGTCTTTAAATCTTTTTCCTGACAGTTTTTGTCCAAGCTAACAAAGTACCATGGAATACAAACATCAGCAACCGGAGCGGCCTCATGAGTGTGGCCTGTACTTGCTGCTGACTGTGTGGCTCTCTGGCCCTTCTTTGAAAAGTGCTGAACTTCTAATTATTATTTTTTTTTTAATTTAAACATTATGCAGTGTGGCAAGGCCTTTGGTCATGAGCAGGGCTCCATGTCAGATTGATTTTGGGCAGGTTACTGAGGTAGGCCTGGAAACTGGGTTACCCTGGGCTGCCACCATCAAATCAAACTCCCTGTGCGCTTGTGACAGCAGCAGAGGAACCTGGCACGACAGGGAGCTGAGGCTGCTGCTTTCATGGAGCCAGAGGCCCTGTGGGTCACTGAAGCTGGACCAGGGTGGCCACAAAACTGTGGGGCACTTTGCTCGTGCTGGGAAGATGCTTATGAAGGCTTCCGCAGTAACCTCTGAAATACTTCAGACTTAATTTTTGTGTCAGGCTGCTTGCTTCTGCAGAGAACAGTTTATGGTGGAGTTGTGTGTTTACAGAGAACTGTTAGGCTGCCCTTTAAAGTGTTTAAATAATATTGTATCAACACGGTGCAGACTGATATGTATCTTAGCAACTGTGTCAAGTTCACGATGGGCTAAAAATCCAAATGGGAATCAAACAATCTGGAGCCTTAGAGCTTAGAAAGCTGAGAATAGGAGAAAATTACAAGGTTATTTTTGGCCCAACCAAGGCAGCCCTTCAGCTTCACACCGTGCTAATTGTAGGTTAACAAGTACCTTAAAACTAATTAAAATGCGAGATATAAGTATGTCCAAAAATTATAACCAAACAAATTATGTTTCAAGGCAAGAAAAAAATTTGAAATAACAGAAGTACAATTGAAGCTTTAAAGGAGTGAAGTCTATAACAAAGCAAAACACTGCTGGCTGCATTTACATTTTTCAATCTTTTGGTTCTTAAGTCTGGAAAACTCTGTATTTGAATACCAAGTTGAATGCTGTATATTTACCCCAAGGGTATGTGAGCAAGAATAAGGGTGCAGGTCCTGCTGTAAGCACGAGCAAATGCTTATCATCCACTGTGCTATTGCAAAAAGTCATGCAGACACCAGCACTATGGGAAGTTTACAGGCCTCTGGGTCTGAGACAGGTTAAGTGCATCATAAATTATCCCAGATCTAGCAACAGTCAATTGGCATCACATTCCAATGACCTACATTCATGGTCACCCCATTTATTGTGTGACTATCTCAAATCATTCCTGAACATACTGTGTGAGCAATTATTTTGGACTTGAACAGGATAAATTGGTCCTGTCTGTAGTACCTGAGCTGGGTCTACAATTCCCCTTACCTTAGAGAATGAATTTCCTCCATAAGCACATTTCAGCTTCAAAACAATGCAAGAGTTGTTCATGTTTTCCAGGTACACATTCATACAGAGATCCATGACTCGATGGTTTGTATGAAGCTGATATTTAAAGGCATTGTTAGTTAAGCCTTTTCAGTACCTTGAGGATCATTATAGATGTGAGAGTTTCTAGTTATCAGGACTTTAACTCACACATCTCTGACAGAATTCTTGCAACTGGACTTCTGTCCATCTTTTTCCTCTCCAAGAACAGATCTAACAGAGAATGAAGGAATAATAATAGCCCAAACCAAAGCTGACACAAAGCTTGTTTTAAGTGTTAATGGTTATGACCTTGTAGTTCTTGACTGTGCTGGACAATCACTGTGCTAAATACCAGGGAGTCTCCAAAAATAGTCTGGGCTCCTGAGGTTCCAGCCAGGCTTTGGGAAATGATGCTCTGTGTGTGAGAAAAGCCTTGGGTTTGGTGCATGGAGATTAAAGGATCAGTTTGGTAAGATGGAGCAAGAAGGCAGAGTTATTAAAATTAAAAGGATCTTGAACTTGATTCACCACTTGATGTGAGGAGAACACAAGGGGTTTATGTGGTCATGCTGCTTCTTGTGCCGTGTGAACCTCTGAAGAGTGGAGGTCCCATCTAATCTTAAATTACTTTGTCCTTCCCAGTTCTTGTGTCATGCCTGAGATGTGAGATTTCACTGACTCTGTGCTCAGTAACTGAATCTGCCAGCTGATGACTTGAACCTTTCCCAGGAATCACAAGGGACAATCAAAACATCTCTGCATTTTAAGACACTGAGAGCATTTCAGCATACAAAGCTGAGGGGTTTTTTGGCTATCCCAAATCTGGGGTATTGGAAGAAACATTAGAGATGGAAAAGAACAATAACTTCAAAAGAAAGAGGAAACTTATTTTTAAGAGTTATTTCTTTGGAAGAGGTTAGATTTATTAAAAATGTGAAGTATGAAGATCTAAATAGAAAAGCAGTGGATTGACTTCTCAAGAGCTAATAATCTGTTCCCAGCAAATATTTTAAAATAATTTACTGTGAAATCAATTTTATCAGAAGATAAAATCATATGGATCTCTTCTGTCATGCAAATTCTCTGAAATGAAATGCCTTTTGGGGTGAAATAACCTATTTTTCCATGCAAAAAATATGGTTTTACAGGAAAGAAAATATTTTCCCCTCAGGAAAACTTTGCCTGAAGAGAGAAAATGAAACCATGAAGCTCTTTTCCTGTGAATATCTTACAGGGAGATGAAGATGCTGAATACCCTGCAGTCTCACTGCCATTGAAGCAGCCAGCTAAGGGAGGAAAAAATTTCTGGGAGCTTGGATTCTCTCTGTCAGCCTAGGCTGTGTTCAGGTCTGTTTTATTCCCCTGAAATTCCCAAGATCTTTTCAAGTAGACAGCAGGAAGAGAAAATTCATTATCGCTCTTCCAAAACAGTCCCTTTTCTTAGAATTCTGTCAATAAAAGAGAAAAAGCCACATTTCTAAGTTTTTGGCCTCTCCTGGAGGGAAAAAATCTTTCAAAACTCTATACTCTTTTGAAGGAATGGTTGTGATTTTCTCAACTATTCTACTGAAGATGTTCACATTCACTGGATTTTTGTCCCACATCCCGTGGGGATTTTGGAGCAACACATAGGGAGTGTTTTGTGCTGAGATGAGCGTTGTGCCTGCTGCAGGTGAAGCTCTAAGTTTCCAGTGGCCCTGGACACAGGATTGTCAATGTTTCAGGTTGAAGGAGGCTGCCTACAAGGGCCCTAATATCCAGTGAAACTTCACATTCAGTATTGAATTAAAATCTGACAGCTGTCTAGTGAAACTACTTTTGTTAATCAATCCCTGTTATTTTTCCACCTTTCTTCCCTGCTTATCCTTATTTCTATCTTTTCTTTCTTCTTATCTTTATTCTTTTTTTTATATTCCCTTGATTTCTGTCACGTTTCTGATTGTGTATCACCTCCTCTACTTTTCTTTTCATAGAAATTTCCTTCTTCAAGGTGGGAGGACAAGAAATTTGTTATTTCCTCCTGATAACAGTATTTTTAACATTCATGATATCTAAAGATACTGTCAAGATATGAGAGAAGAAAAGAAGTAGACAGTGACACCAGGATTCCATCCGGTACAGTAAAAAAATAAACTTAAATGGCACAGCCTGAACATTTCTGCCAATGATAGTTAAAACAGCATGCACCATCTTAAAAACAATGCTCTTCTCTCCCTGAATGGCAAGGTATTAATATGAATATGTGTGCTTTTCTTTTTATCTAAAATTTGATTTAAGGGCCTTGATCCTTTTTGGTCTTTTTGAATTGCTTCCTATTCTGAGATTAATGTTATTGATTCATTGGAATTGATATTTACCTGATACTTTCCAAATAAAATAAGAAGTCCTTGGACCCCAAATAACAGCTCAAACTTTGCTTGGGAATTCAGGAAGAATTATGGCATGTAGACATTTGTCTAAGTCTGGCTGCTCTCCTGCCTAGCAGGTATGAGTTTGATCTGCCTGCAATTTAAAATGAAAATTTTTGGTGATTGACTGGAAAATAATGATTTCCTGAGCAGTATTTCTGTTTCAGTAGAGTTTATTGGTATTTTGTAGGAATAACTTCTTCCATCAGAAAAAAAAGGAAACACATCTATTTCCATCCAGATTATGTGAGAGAAAAAAATCCTGTGTAGCTAACAATCCTTTATTCTGCTTTTAGACACTTTTAGAGAGAGTATTGCAGTTTGTGTAGCCCATGATGCACTGAGATGCCTTCAGGAGCTTTAAAGACATATTAATTCTCATTTGTTTTGAGATTAGCTATGGTTACAATATTTGACTTCAGCATTTTGAATACTATGGAGTTAAACAGCATTTAAATCCAAGATTAATCATGTTGGGTTTTGCTATTAAATAAAGAGCTACATCTGCTAAATTTAAAATTACTTTGGGTTGAGTAGATTCAAACATTAAGAGCAAGGCATTTAAGCTTGAGCTTGCTTAAATTTGTTTGAAATCAAAACCCTTTCACTTCCTTTATACTTGCTGTCAAATTATGATACAATATTTAGAAGAATGTTTTGTCAAATTTTATTAGTCACAAAGATATAACAAGATGGCATTCTACTTTTTCATTCAGCACCTGGAAAACTTTAATTTAAACCTGCCAAAATATATGATTATTCATTCTTCCTGAAATGTTTCAAATGCAAACATTTAAAACCAACACAGTGCTGCTTTGTGTTGGCTACCCCTTTGTCCATGGTTACTGGGCAGTCTGTGCTTGAGCCATGGGAATTCTGTGCTGATAAAATACTCCTGCAGCTTTCTCAATAGCACCACTTGGGCTGATGCATCAAAACAGAAATTATAATAGGAACCTGGGCTTCCCTGATTTCATGGAGACATAAGACGTGACTAGATATTGTTCTCATCTCTTATCTCTAGGTAATGGACAAAACCACTGGGTTCTACTCTCTGAGGAGCACTGCAAGGACTTAAGGAGCTACTCTGGAGCTGGTGAGCATCTTTGGGAAGGCAGAATATTGTCATGATTTTTTTTTTATTATTATTATTTTTTTTTTTGTAATTGGTAGTCAGACTTGAGGTTCATGTCAAGCAGTTATTTTACATTGAATTTTGTAATGATTTTCTCTGAAAAGAGTAAATTCTGCCTTAAGCAAATTTATGTAAATCATAGCTATGTATTTATTGGGAAAGATTTCCCAGTGTTCTTGCAGAAGGTGGAAAACCTCACCTTGAGTGAAGTCTGTGGCTGACCAATGCCCTCTCTGCAAACGCCTGTTGAAGGCACTGTTTCAGGAAGGACAAAATATGTGATACAAAGCCACTGCATTTTCTTTGTCAACATCAACCTTCTCTTCATGTTCTTCTCCCTTTCAGTCAGGGGGTTTTATGTTCCTGCAGTGAAAGATATCCCTGATTAGTAGTGTTCTTCTTATTTTTATTCTTCTCTTATCATAAGGGTATTTTTTCTATTATATCCTATTTTCAGACTTGTTATTCTACCTCCCCTCTCTTTCTTTTCAACATACTAAGAGATTAAGAAAGGAAAAGTAGTAGATGAACTCCTGAGAGCAGAGATTTCAATATTTGATTCCTATAATGCAGAATACTTTCATCTCCAGTTAAAAGGAATAGTGAATCTGTTTTAAACACAAATACCAAATTATTTCCGTTTACCTATGCTACTGTGGTTTAAATTTTCATACAGCACTGGATCTAATGGAAACTCTCTTCTGAATGACTAGGAACAGTCTTAAGATACAGCAATTTCAAATTAAAAAAATCATTAAAAAATTTAATTTTGAGGTAAGACATGGCTCATGTAAAAATTTCTGCTGCATTTTAGAAGGTGCTAGTTAATTAGGAAAAAAGTGAAGAAACTTCATTCTCTATTGCATAAATCTTTCTGTATCTTTTAATGAATTTTTAACATCTAATGTACAAAGAGGTAATCAAGTGTTGCATCAACTAGCCAATACTCTCAGTTCAAGAATTAGTCAAAAATAATTTCTTATCTTTGTGGGCTTTAAGTCACACAAATATATATTCATTTCTTATGCAACAGAGCAAATGTGAGGACATGTATGGATATAAAGTAAGGCAGGTTGGGTGAACTAAATATCCTCAGGGAAAAAAAAGAAAAAAGTTTAACAGTGTAATTAAAAAAAAATTAATACAAAACTTAATCTACTAATCTCTTTCTTTAAAGGCATTGAGTTTTACAGGAACCACAGGAGGCTGTAGTTACGATTATATTTTTATATAAAATGCATTAAATATTACCACTAAGATAATTTAAGGTTGCAAGGCAGATATTACTCAATGAAGATGCATTTTAGGAATACAAAGCTACATAATGATTTTAAAATAGTGATCACTTTTGTGTGCCTTCATAAACTGGATAAGTAGTCTTTGAGTTTTACTGTTTTTCTGTTAAAGATGAACATAGTAAGAGAGAAAAATTATATGCAGTGACATTTACTGTGTTGGTCATAGGAGAGTTTTCTTCCTCAAAACCTTCCAGATCACTGTACATCTAACACCTATTAAATGACTTAGGAATATCAAAAATACAAATGGAAATTATGGAAGTGAGCTATGTGTCAAGCTAATTTATTTTTGGTTACTGTTTTACTGAAACTTTGTTATGGTTAACAAAAACTGGGAGACATTTTCTTCTTTAAGTTTTCAGCAATATATCAGCAATTTCAGCCTGACCATCAGAAATTTTAGTTGGTGAAATAGAACCATTGACTAAATCCCAACAATCCAGGAATGACCAAAAAACTGAGGGCAAGAGAAGGTTTGCTGATCTGGAAGTTTTTCCAGGCAGTTTGGTATGGTCATTGCTATTTATGGATGGTTGGGTACTGACTTGCTTCAGAAACTGAAGTTTTCTTAACTTATGTCAGAAATAAATTTGTATATATATTTATATATACATACATAATTGTGATAGGTACGTGTTTGTGTAAGGATGGTGAACAACTGCATTTGCTTACACTTCCTCTTAGCAGTTTTGTTAACCTGCTCTGCAAAAGTGGAGCTACAAAGCCAAAGTCTCCATTTCTGAGACACAGTGGCATTGCAACCTGTTTGCTTAAGCTTTAGGATGCACTCAATTCCCACAGATTAAACCTTGGGATGGATTTGATATTGCAGTCAAATTTTCATAGAAGCTGCCTGAAGTCAGTGGGTACAGAGCTGAAATCTGCTCCTGCTGGGGCCTGCCTTGGATGTCTTCCACAGTTTGCTTTTCTTTGTACTACAACTGTTTGATCCCTGAGTACAGATGGATGCTTGAGCTCCAGAGGTTAGTTGAATACCAATATTACCCTGGCATCATATCTCAAGAATAATCTGCAATTTAGTTCTGAATGTTTTTTCTCAGAAATTTTCCTGGGTTTGTGATAATCCATCTGCCAGAACCCTAATTTCTATTGTTCTGTGGCTTATCTGAAAAATCTGATTTTCACATCTTTATGTACCACCTGGCTCACAGGAATGAAACTGAATATGAACCACAACAAAGAAAATAGAGTTAGATTTTTTCCTGAAAACTCTTTATTGTAGATGAAACTATTCAGTTCTTTAGGGACCAACTGACTGTTTCTTCTTGTGCTTTTATATTTATCTTTTATAGAGGCTGGGTTTTTTCTATTATAAATGCCTATTCTTATATGTGCTGTTAATAAATTATTTTGAAGAGCATGTGAGGGAAGAGAAAAAGTGAGGAGCTAATATTTTCTTTCCCTATGTTAGCCTGAATATTTATAAATTCAAAGAATCTAAAATATTATCAATTTTATGCTTGAACGACTTTACATTCACAGAAGACTAAGGCTTTAAAAGACTAACTAAAAATTCTGCATTTAGAAAATTTCAATATATTTTTATGCACTCAAAAATCAGGAAATGATGGCATTAAGATTTTGTGTCCAACCAAATGTGCTGCCTACATATTGTCATGACAATACAATCTTTAGATTATAATAACAGACTGCATGTAGTGCTCCTATTATATCCTATGGTCTCATATCTGACAGCCTCATACACATCTAGACTAGAAAAAACAACTCTATTTTGTTTTTTAAAAAAAAATAAGAGGGAATTTTCATGTTTCAACTTGTATACTCTGAGAGTTTTCAAAATCCTGGGGGAAATCTGAGCATGACAAAGAAGCCGTCCCTGGCAAGGTTGGTTACCTGGCAGTGAAAGCATCCCCTGCACTTTTCCTCTCAGCCCTTAACCAACCCTTACATCATGGACCTAAAAAGCAAAGTGTTGCTACAGTCACCTGTGCACTTCAGGATAAAAAAGGTACTGTTAGAAATATATTTGGGAAAAGTCTTTCAGAATTGTGAGTGCTGTTTATGGAACCAGCTTTTAGAACTGCAGCATTTACCAGGGTTAGCCACAAAATATTCAACATAACCACAGGTTCTGCCTGCACTTGAAAATACTGGTGATAAATTGTTGTTTAAAGTTTACTTAGGGAAAAATTTTACCTCATCTTCTGATTGTTATGCTAGCAAAGGATCCACAGTGTTATGCTATGATAAAGGTTGGACTTTGTGTTTGGAGATGACAGATGTTTAAGGCATTATCAGTCTTTTGGACCAGTTCTTTGTGGTTATATTTTCTGTCTCTTGTATTTTTCAAGGGGCAGTCAAGAAGTGAAAAATGTCTCCAAGTCACTTCTGCACAATTTTGGCCCAGGACAAGTTGCTGTGTTTAAACTGCATTTAAACCCTGGCCATTAGTGCTGCTGCACTGCCAGCACAGAGTCCTGGGCTTCTTTCCTTTCCTGTGCTACATGAATTTTACCTGCCAGGAGCCCCTGGAATCAGCTACATCCACCTGCTGAGAGCAGTTTTGCCCATGTGCACTCTAAGATCCCACTATGCAGTGGGAACATGCTACTAAATAAATAAACCTGGCCTATTATTTTGCACAGGCTCCAACTCCCTCTTTCACAGAGCACAGATCAGAAGGAAGTCACTTAAATGCAGTGAAGTCCAGACTCCCAAGTGAAATGAAATGGACTTGGGCAATAGACTTGGGATAGGTCTTGCAGAGTAAAAAATATTCCTTTTTACTACGTACCCTTGAGGGCTGTAGTAAATACGTTACATTTAATGTAGTATTTTTATGAGCTGAGAACACAGCCTGCTGAATTTTTTTGTCTCTGATTATTTAAGACTGTATCATATCTGAACATCTACTCTCAGTGAGATCTGCTATGATTACTCTGGGGATGTAAAAGTCAAAGCACAGGCTTTATCATAGGGTTGTTTTAAATAAGTATTTGGTTTGATCTGGTTGTTTTCTTTTGCCTGACTTCTTTCACCACCTGTTTATCATCTTCTACCATGATAAACAAATTAGTGCCAAAAAGTTAATGAGGGGGATGCTGAGTTTTGGGACAGACTGGTAAAAATTGCTGGGGAAGGGAGAAATTCCTTCTCATGGGAGAAAAGAAGGATCTTCATTCTTGGGTGGCACCTGCAATGAAAACCCGTGAGTCTATTGAGGCATACTTCCCACATCACTGGCATTTTTATATCTTGTGGTGACAGAAACAGGGAAAGTAATGGGGTCTACTGGATTTGCATGAGATGACCAGACAGGATTGGTGAGAATTGGAACACAATTAAAAGTGATCTTGTTATAGTGGGTTTAATTGGCAGACTTTGCACCTCTCCACCTTTATCCAAACCATTTTACACTCTCCCTTAACCTTGTCTTAACTTTTGGTTTCTTCCAGTCTTTCTGTCTTGCATCTGTTCTTCCCTCCCATGTTAACCAGTGAATCTTCTCTCAGTGAGAGCCTGGAATTGGGAAGCTGAGGTGTGCAGGAAGCAGCCTGTTGTCCAGATCACTCTCTGATAGGAATAGTCTAACAGCTTGGAAATACTTTTCTGCCTTTCCTGTTGCTGTGTTTAGACACTCCTTGTATGCATTTTGTAGTACTTTCTTGTCTCTAGCTTATGAAGAGCTGCCTGTACAGTTTCAAGTTTTTGGGATATATGTGATCTCCTTCCGTGGGATGGTTGTGCAGAAGCCAAAGCATGTCCAGTCATTCTCCAGATGCATGGTGGGAGCTTTCTGAAGGATGTCAGCTGTGGCAAAGTAGAATGACTCAGCCATAGTTGTAACCACTAAGAATTGTATGGCTACATTTTTCCGACAAGAAAAGCTAGAGAGTAAATCAGATACATTTTTAAACCACAGAGAAGAATGAAAGTGGTGGTTATGATACAAGCTGTTTCATCACCCTAGCAATTTTCCAGTGGTCTCAACTATAATTTTAGTAAAGCCAGCTGTGGTGTTTAGTTAAAAAAAAAAAAAAAAGGCTGGTTTTGTTTTTTTTATTTTCTTTTTAAGTTTTTGTTTTCTTTAATTGACTGACTTTTCACATACTGCAAAAGGTCAGGGGTGAATGGGAAAGGTTGATTCATTTCTCTCAAAGCTCTACCTGCCTCATTAAAAACAATATTTTGTTGTCCATCTGTCCTGAACTTGGCAATTTTTCTGTAACAATCTGTATCCTGTGGTCTAAATCAGCCTTATTCCAGCAAAGGGAGGCAGGATTGGCATCTTTGAACTAGAGACATAGAAGTAGCAAGGTTGTTCTTTTATAATCCCAGAGCATACTTGCACAAGCCTGCTCTTTAATTGTGGTGAACATGATGGCCAGCCTCCCTTCAGAGTGCTCTTCCAGGGAACACATCTTTTTATTTTTGGCTGGGAAATGAGAGAGTGGCCTGGCAGGGAAAAGCATTGCTGGAACTCACCCATCCCTGCCAGCAGTGGCTCCCAGATGTTTGTGAGATCTTTTCTGAGCCCATGATAAACTAAGTGTATAGGGCAAGCAGGATCTGTGGAAAGAATTAACAGTTCTTATTAGACTGATATTCTTGGAAAAATAGATTCTTTCAGGCACTCAGACTGTCTTCATGTATGACATTGTGCTCTGTATGGCCTACCGTAAGGGCTGAGGGCCTGCCATCTACTCTGCTTTTCCCAGCTTTCTTTTTTTTCCCCTGTTCTTCCAATCAAGGCTATCACTTCTTCCTGCAAATGCTGACTCTATGATGTTGAGCCTTCTGCAGGTGGCAGAAGCTAAACCAGTCTGGATTGCTTTATCACAAACCCCAGGTGGAACAAGTCAGAGGTGGCCCATCCTGAAATGAGGAAGACTGTGTTTCTATCCTCCTCGTCCAGGACTGATTTCTCACTGTATGCTCTGCCCATGACAATGGCCCTGCAGGGTGACAGAAATTCTAATTGAAAGAACAAGGTTATTGGGCAATATGAACCTAGCAAGCTTTGCTAGAACAGTCCCTAGATGCTTGCATACCTTTTACGCAGATTTGGGTTGGGTTTTTTCCCCTTTTCTGTGACATCAGATGTTGTTTTACAGGTCCCTTAGCCAATTCCTTACACAATCATACTGCAGCTCAACATGATGAAGAGTGCTGTAGAAGTAATGACTTGAAGTAGCCTTCTCTTAAAACTCCTAATAGTTTAACCAACACCTACTAGAAACACCAACATGCATGTTACAATGATTTCTTAACTTCTGCATATGACTATGACTATCCAAAGTACACCTGGAAATGAAAATAGTATCATTTTTATGATTTGCCTCTTCTTACTCCAGTTCTTTTTCCCATGTGACTATTTTCTGAACAGCAGAATCTAATGAAATTAATTGTTATGTCTAATTTGGCTCTGCAGAAACCTTGCAATGGCAATTGCCAGGTGTTTCTGCTCATGGTCAGCCACTCCTCACTCTGGTATATAATCCTTAGGAGGTGAATAAGAAGTTTATTGGAAGGTATTTGTTTCCTGGGTCCTTGTTTGGGCCTGCTAAAAGACCTCTCACTAATTACCAAATGAGTCATGCAATCAGGCTGAATTACAGTGTAAAATGTTACACCTGTGAAATGTTCTGCCAGATAAAACAGTCTTTCAGGTATAACTGACTGTATCAGTGTCAAAGTCAGCTTTGTCTGTGAGGAAGTGAAAAGCTTTGCATCATGTGCAACATTTCTTTAAGTGCATGCACAGCTTGTCACTTAAATTAACCACACCCAGCTGTGATAGAAGTGCCAACCTCAGCACCTGTGCCCACTTTGGAGCCCTGGAGTTAGGCTTGTTAAGGGTGATGAGGTTCAGCTGTTCTGGGAGGCACTCAGCTGTTCTGGGAGTGTCCCTTCACCCAGGCACTGCACAAAAGGAGTGCTGGGATACCTGGGGCTGCTTTTGGCTTGGTGTGAGAGTACAGCCGACATGGTTGCCTTGGAGGTGAGGTGGGCTGGGAAAGTTTTGCAGTGTAGTTTAGAAGACCGATATCACAGGTGTGCTTCTCTTAAATGTGATGAGTTTAAAATCATCCTTTCATTACTAAGATTTCTTTCCTCTTTTAGAGAAGGCAGCAGTTGTGGACTGAGAGCCAAGTAATTATTTCCAGAACAAAGGATAATTGTCCTAGAGTACCTGCAAAGCTGCAAGTAAATGTAAGTCAAAGAAATTTCAAGGTGTCTACCTATCTAAAAGCTAGTATTATATGCATCTATACTTTGGACTTGGTATTCATTGAGGGACATATATAATAATCATCTTAATATCTTTTTCCTGGAATATCACTGACAATGAGGTCTCATAGGGAAACATATGTTATCATTATTGTCTGCACCTGCCAGAAAGATACAGTTGGGTTTTTTTCTGTATATTTCTCATTGTTTCTGACTTATTTTGCTTTAGATCTCTTAATACTCTGTTCAGAGTGCAAAGGATTTTGATGCTGTAAGTTTTCAGTTGAGGTGTGTCCATTTAACAACACACATTACAGGCTCACAACAGGTAGGCTGAGGGCAGCATGTCTGTGTTTGAGGGAGAACATCCAGAAAAAGGTGAGGGAGCAGGAGAAGGGTCTGGAGCATGAGTCTGATCTGAGGGATCTGGAGAAATGGAAGATAAAAGAGAGCTGTAGAGCTGTCTGCAGCTGCCAAAGAGAGGTGAGATTGAGATCTGTCTCTTCTCCCCCTTGACAAGTGGTAGAGCAACAGGAAATGGCCTCAGGTTGCACCAGGGGAGGTTTAGATTTGGTATTAGGAAAACATTCTTTTTGGAAAGGATTGCTAAGCCCTACAATAGGCTGCCCAGAGAAGTGGTGGAGTCATCATCCCTGGAGGTATTTAAGACATGTAGATGTGGTTTAGTGGTGGACTTGGCAGTCCTTTGTTAACAGTTAGTCTTGATGGTCCTAAGATCTTTTCCAACCTAAATAATTCTATGATTCTAATGAAGCCTTCATTATTTAACCACATGAGTATAATATGGTAATTCAGAAAACTGGTGATCTTATTCAGTTGATCAAGTTAAAGGGAATTACTAATGTTACTGTTTATACCATCACATATCTCTGAGCTGTGTGGCTCCTTTCAGCAAGACTAAATCTGTGATTTATAACTCATAGTAATGAGTCAGATTTCTGGTGGCTTCCCCATTGCATCTGGAGGAAGCATTACTTTAAGGTAAAGCCTTAATTATTTGTAGCATTAGAAATCCTAAAAGTGACTTAATTTTTCCAGCTTAGCCTAGCACTGAGTCTTTCTCATTGCTTCCATATAGCTTCTCACAGTACATATTAATGAGGTCAACTGTGTTAAAAAGAAATTTTACAAAACTTTTGGAGGAAGCAACCAGGGAACAAATTTGCTCTTGCTAACAGGTATAGGTATCTTCTAGTCAAAAGAACAAGATTGTGCTGACGAGTTTTGCCCTTTTGTTTTAAAACACATGTGGAAACAGCCCAATTTTGGGGTTTATGTGGCTATATTGCTTTGTTTTTTGGGTTTTTTTGTGTATGAACAAATAAGAGACCAAGAAATGTGAATGTTAAATGAAGCTCAAAACTACAGGGGAGAAATGAGCAATACAGCAGAAAGATAATGCTAAGGAGTTCTCTAACAGCTAATGATTTTGCTGTTACCACAGTTCCTAGTGTTGTGCTGCCTTCAGAGTAACTTTTAGGCTTATGTTTTAACACCCAGACCTGAGAGGGCCTGCTTAGCACTGGAGGAGGGTGAAGTCTTTTTTGTTCTGTCCATTAGTCTCACCTAATGGCTAATGTCTAATGGGCTGCCAGTAGCACTGCTGAAAATGTATTTGAGAAAGGCAGAGGCACCTACCAAAGCAGGGCTTTGCCCTGTATCTCCCAGTACCCTGTACAAAGCAGACACCCAAAATCTGGTAGTTGTGCAATACATTAAATATGAAGAAGTGCCTTGCCAACTCTGGTGCCTGAGGCATGGGTTTCATTAAGCATACCATCTTTACAGAGTGCCTGCTTCTAACTGTAAATGTTGGTAATTAAGTTATCCAGATTTTTTTTAATGACAGCCTTGAACTTGCCCTGGATCTTGATCTAGTATTGTTTCAGATTTAGAACAGAAATCCCCTAACCTCATCTGCTCTAGGGATTGCCTTATCAATAAGAGAAGCAACCACCTTGGGTGGTCATGAGCCTGGCATGTAATATTATATGAAGACTGTAAAGCAGTTAAAAAGATGGAGTTGCTCGATGCATAACAGGGATCTGGATAGCCAAGGTATTCAGTAAGAGTGTCACATCTGTCAAATATCTTTAGTTTGTCTTCAGTGATTCTCTAGTGCTGGTTGTTGAGATTTTTTTTTTCTCAAGTGCAATGCAGTCACCTTGGATCCTGAAGTCTAAGTTACAAACTGTGAAAAGAGTACAGTTTCAAATAGTTGTTAATCAGACAGAATAAATATTTTCTAAAATTCGAGTTGATGTGTGTCCCTTCTTCTATGAAATTATTTATACATGCAACTAATTGTCAGTAGTCTCTGAACCTTGTGCAGCATTGCTGTGTGAAATCACTGGCTTGACCTAGGCAGTGAACTGATGCACAGGCCAGAGGAAAGCTTTCTGCATAGCCAGTCCGCCCCATTTAAAAAACCAAAAGCCAGTTCAGCTGGAATACATCCACATTTATGTGTGTATATAAATAACTGCAAGTGTAGGCACACACTGTGTATAAACAGCTCAAGAAAAATCAGTGAGCTCCCCAACAGAACCAGAGGGAAGAAAAAGTGGAAAGTAGGGGACACAAATCTGTGGGGAGTTGAGAAGGGACTGCTTTCTTCAGTTTCCCGGGAAACAATTTGACATAGAAACAGGAGAAATCCTGGCTCAAGCAAAGGACTGGGTTAGTGGGTTTTCTTTAGAGTGCTTGTTCCCTTGCATAAGCTTTCAGAAGTTTTAGGGCTTATTTAACTGTATGCCACTTCTAAACAGCATCAAGTAGAACTAATTACTTGTTTACATTTATTTATTTATTTTCCAACAATGCAGACTTTACTGGCAAACAAGCTCTTTCCTCTCAAAACTGACACTATAAGGGTGAATAAAAAAATTACAAAAGTTCATGGTTTTGTTTTAAAGGAGATTTTTTTCTAAGGTTCTCAGACTTCAAATGCAGCCTAAAGCTAAAAATGACTCACCCAAATATGAAGTGTAGATAAAATTGGACATTCTGAAAATACTTGAAATTGGTCTTGCTTCTGCTAACTTAATGGTAGTTACAAGAAATTTTTGTGTTTGATAACAAACTGAATCCTGAGATATGTCTGGTATTAGATTTATACTCCATCAGGTTTTTTTATCTTGTCAGTGGGAATTATGTTCTAAGCTCTCTGTAGGTATCTTTAATTGCCTATATGTATTCAATTACTCTGTTATAAAGCTTCTATGTAAGTAGTTCTTTCTGGTTTCATGAGGACACAGGGTTCTGAGGGTTTGCTCACTAAGTACAAAAGTAAGAAAGAATCTTATTTGTATAGAAATTTTGTGGCCTCTTTTGGTATGAAGTTTCAGAAAGGATACATTAAAAGTAAGACGAAATGCAGAGAACTACAAAATTAATTAGGCTATAAGAACATGCTGTGTATTGAAAGATGTCTACTTGGTCCATTAACTTCTCCAAGTAAAGGTTAAGATGTTACTTAATAGTGGTCAAGTGTCTTTGTAGGGAAAAATTATAGAGAGCTCTTATATTCAGCTGGAAAATACAGAGAGGAATCTAATTGTGAAGAATGAAGCTATGTAAATTCAGACCAGAGATAAGTCTCTTATCAGTTAGGGTTATTCATCACTGGAACAACTTACCTAAACATGTGATAATTTCACCTCCACTTAGCGTATGAGTCAAGATCTTTCTAAAAGAGATGCTATAACTCAAAAGCAAATTATGGTCTTAAAGCATAAATTATTGGGTGAGGTTTGCTGGCCTGTGTTATGCAGGAGACCTGTGTTATGCTTAACAGTCCCCTTTTGCCTTGTAGTCTGTGACAAAATAGCTGCCAGCAGGATTATTTGGAGGTATAAATCCATCTTAGATGTATATCCCTATCGAGCTTGATGAATTTTCTAAGTAAACTTTATGGATCAGGCAAAGAAATTATTTTTCGCAAGCACTTGACTGCTACTACACGTAGGGAAAACTTGACCTTTTGGATTTTCTAAATGCCTCCTTGTAGTCAATCCCAATCCATTAGAACAGTAATGGTAGGAAAATATCTCCGTTATCAGCCTTGTTTGCTAATTCCACTGAACTATCTAGCGAAATTCTAGTAAGGCTGCTGGCATATTTACAACTAACTGCAAAACTATTACAGGATGATGGAATCTGAAGGACAGCTTATGATATCAGTAAAAACCACACATGTTACATGCAGGCAAATGTAATAAATTAACTGACATAGTTGCAACTGACAGGGTAATAGCCCAAATTCACAGACACTTTAATAATGGGTGATATATAAATATGCTTACTGAAATCAATTGGGCTATTCACATTGTTTAGTAACTTGCAGGAGCCTTGTTTCTTATCCTGTCTAAATAACTAAGGGATCAGACCTTATATAACTTGTACAGATCTGTTGTGTGTTTAACACCCTATCTCAGTAGACTCCTAACAATGCTACAAGTTTGCCATAGTGGTGGTGAGTGCTTCTGAAATCAGAGCTCACTTGTAGCTGTATTCTTTTGTAAACAAGGAGGATAAGGAATACTTCCTCTTGGTGCATGGTAGAGCAGCAGTTTTCACCAGCTAATGATACAGGAGTCTCTTTAGGGAAAGAATTGTTGGCCCTGAGTGCGACTTTTTATTCAAAAAAGGACCTCAAAGGACACCATGTTCTCTTCAAGGTCAAACTGACATGAGCAAAAAAAAGTCTAGATGAGTTACAGGAAAAAAAACAACTATTGTGCTCTTTGTACAGACTCTTTAAAGGAGCATGACAGGTTTGACATCATGGAATTCAAAACAAAATCTGACTCTTATTAACTGTAATTAAAATAAGCTATTTGTGTCAGCTAAGTACACAATGCCCTTAAAAGATCATTATCTTGGGATCTGTCAAGGTTGAACTGTCTCTATAGTAAAATCTGAGAACATATTTCAAAACTGACTAGATTCCTCTGAAAACCTGTTAAATCCTATTAATTCAACACATCCTCATTTTCAGCGTCCACTGAAAATATATGTTTATGTCCTTAAAATTATTGTAGTCTATCCAGCAGGAGTCATATGCTCTGTTTCAATTTGTGATTAACTTAGCTACATGGAGGATGGTCATAGAGGTTAGAGAATAGTCTTAGTTTGTGTTTTTGTAAGGGTGGATTTAAACTGACTTCCCTGGAAAGCTGTTAAGGCCCCAGCTGTCCCTTCTCAGCAGGGTGATCTGAATGAATGCCCTGGACCTTTGCAGGCAGGGTTTGCTCCCTTTTTTTGCTGGTGTCTGCAAGGTGGAGTCCAGGGCTGGGTAGTAAAGGAGGCAGGGATGGGATTGCCAGGCCCACTTGTGCCTGCTGCTGTCCCTGCTTGCCCCCTTCCTAAGGGCTGGCTCTGAGCCCTTGTGCTGCAAGTAGTAGGGACAGTTCTTGGTACCCTGGTCTGTGGCTGGGCACAAACAGGGTTCTGAGGCAGGGCTTTTTTTGTGGCTCAGGGACTTCCCTGGCTGCTGGACCTCTGCAGGGGCTGGATGAGTCCCTGCCAGTGCCTGCACTGTGCTCAGCTTGCACTGCTGAACAGGGAAAGCTTTATCCTTTCCTGGACAAACCCAGAAGGGCAGTACCAGTACCATGGTGGGGTCATGTGATGGTGTGTGGTAGTTTTTGACCAGTGCATCTTGTCTTGACTCTTGCAGGTGTAAGTAGTCTCTTATATGGTTCCCATTGTTACTTGGCTTGGTTTTATAAAAAAGGGCAAAAATTTAGTCCTAAATAAACTCAGTCCTCAGGATGATCTGTAGTCTGAAGCTCATCTCAATCAAAGCTGAGATCAATGTGTGTGTATTCAGGGCTAATTCTGAGTGCATTCATAGTAAAGTTTTCTTTCACTTCCTTCAAGAACCATTGTGAGTTTCTGTAACTAGTTTAGAAGCAATAGTTGCATTGATAGAATGTGTTCAAATAGTTTTGAAAATCTTAGGAACAGGGATCAACTCCTGCAGCAGTATAAGAACATTGGCCAGGGCATTTTTATTGAAAAGCATGGAATATTTTTGGGCTGGGCTACAGTAGGCTCATTTATTCCATGACTGAAAGTGGCATTTTAAGAAAAGAAACCAGTGTTGCAAAAGACATATTTCCTAATTAGCTCTTGTTACTAAACCCTACACTAGGCTACAAGTCATGGCTTGTGGCAGCATTCTAAGGTGTAGTTTTGACCTGCTAAAGTTGTCTATAGGGACAGTCAGAAAAGTAATTTTATTGTGGATGAGCCCCTTTGTTCTAGGAAGGAAATTATCAGTAAGTTAGAAGAATGTTCAGGTGACTATGTGTTCTTAAAATACTCTCATGGCACCCTTGAAGTTTTCATTGAAAATATCTTTAATAATGCAGTTTCTTTCCTTCTTCCTTTTAAAATCCTAGTAAAGCATTGCAAAAATTTTAACAGCTTAAAGGATTGAAATTGTGTTTGAAAAGCTGGCTAATGTGGGTTTGATATCTTTTCATGTAACCAAAATAGTTACCTGCAGATAGTGACAAGCATTCAGAAATGCAAGCCAGATTGAGGCAAACAAAGCATCATTGTGGAATTTGAGGTAAACAGGATATAAATAGAACACTTGGAATAAATGTGCTATTTCGAGAACAAACAATTATTCAGCCTTTCTTTTCCTAATAACGTTTTATTGAATTTATTCTTATAGATGGAAAAAGTATTTGCATAATGTGTAATAATTCTCAGAAGAGATTCTATCATAAGTGTGTTTGCTAATGCTTATTGATGTATTACACATTTGGAGGACAAATGACTCCTTGTAGCGAGTTTCTACAACATCCAGTGCAGCCAGACAGGGCAGGTATGCAATGTTAGAGTGAATGAAGGTGCAAGCCATTATTAAACAAAAAAATAATGTAGTAACTAGCTAATTATGATTAGTTATTAAAGAAAAAATTCTCATTAGTGAGTATGTGATCTTTGGTGGCACAGTTATGTTCAGTCACTTCCTTACCTGCTTTCTGGAGAGATGAGGAGGAACAGTTACATTTTCCCCTTCCCACATGGTTGTCAAGCAGATAACTATATTGCCTCTTGTTACTGTCATAATGTTGTTGTAAAGGAAATCAGTGCCCACTTTAAAGAAAAAACCCTAAATTAATGGGTTTGCTTAGCATCTTAAAAAAACAAATTAATGATTTATTTTAGCATCTGACAAAATAAAGACTGAAGTGAAATGTAGTGCAATCTAGTTTAAGAAACAATTTCTAGAAACACAGCCTTGCAGTCATTGAGGCTAAGGGCAGCATGCTGGTTTTATCTCTGCAGCAGGAGGATGAGGTAGCTGGTCTTTTGATAGATAAGGATAGGGGGTTTTTATTATTATGTAGAAATTTGGTAAGAACTACATAAAGTCTTGAGCTGTCAATTTAAACAGAGCAGATATCTAAAACAATTATTTCTTTAGATGAATTGAGAGCTGAACAGTTATATCCATGAACTAAAAAAAATTGCCATTGGAAATTCTGAAGGGGTGAAGGGATAATGGAGGTAATGTCCAAGGAAAACTTTTGACTATTTGGAATGGGGTGTAAATATTGTCTGAAAACCAAGAACTGATCATCTGGGAGCTGTCATGAGTTTCTGGGCTTACTGTGATGTGGGATGCAATTTCCCTGCAATATGGAAGACAGTGGCATCAATCCCATAAGTCAGAGGATACTGCAGACATTTAAAAATCATTTTTAAATCTTAGGATGTAATCTGTATACCGTCAACATACACAAAATACTTTAAGTGAAGGTTTGTTTCCTAAAAGAAGGGTAAGCAGAGTTTCCCATCAAAAATATTTTTTAAATTTATTCTTCTGAATGTAAGCAAAGAGTACGAATTGCTATTAAAACTCTACACATTTTTGTCAGGTGTAAATAACAGCACTTATTTTCTTTTAAGCACTTATCTATCAAAGATTAATTTTATAGCTTTTACATCTAATTAATTGTAATGTTCTCATGGTAACATTTCCTATGGAACTACCTGTTCTGGTAGAAGAACTATAAAAGGTATGCAAATGTTTCTTATGCCTTTTTAACTCCTTCCCTGGTCTGAAGGACAGAGCTTATATTCTTTTCCTTCTGGAGCAGCTCTGCAAGATAAATTCTGAAATATTTTCTAGCACAAACATGGGGCAGAAGTTGTCCCTCTGATGATTTTCACTGTTTGTAGTCCTGCAGATCTGTGCCTTTTAGCTAATTGCGCTGTTAATTAGGCCTGGTGTGAGAAATTGCATGGTATATTCTGTAAGGTGATGCCGAAAACATAAGGAATTTTGGTTCAAGCAGCAAAGGAATGAGCTTCCAAAAGAATTGAAGAGGAAATAACAATAAATATCTAATGGAGATCTAAGTTCAGTCCAGCAGCAGAAACACAAGAGTAATATTAAAACCTTACCTTCTCTACAGGACACTTATTTCTAGATCTGCAAGAGCCACCCTCCTTTCCCAAGGTGGGATCAGCTGTGCCTCCACTGTCTCTTTCTCTGTTTCCTGGCTGTGAAACATTGCAGTAAAGGCTGCTGCAGTAGTTGCTGGCTGCTGGCTCCTGCACTTCTGAACACTGCCTTTTCCTCATTTTCTTTAGTGACATTTCTGACAGCTGAAAACTCTTAAGTCCCTAAATCTATCTTCTGTGTGAATGGAAAGATTTCCTTTCCTGCCATATTTTGTGCTGTATTTTCTAGGTGTTGAATATTTTTAATTTCTTTCCCCTGCTCTAACTTATCATTCTTATAGTCTGGTGGCCACAGTGGAGGTAAACCTTACCGTGTGACACATGCAAGATCAATGCAGCAAAGTGACTATTTTATTAAATTTGTGCTTGCAATTGGCTGCAATTCCCTGATCCAGTTTTATAGATAAGCTACATGCACAATCCTATATTGTTCATTTTTTTTAGAAGAAAAATACTCTGTTTACCTACTGACTTGTATCTGTGGGCTTACCTCTTTTATTTTGCTCATCTAGAATTAAAGTTAACTTTGACCATCCAACATCTATTTTGGAGCTGGCACCAGAGCCAGTACAGAACTGTCCTTTGAGACACCCTTCTCTCCTGACAGAGAGCAGCTGACAGCTGCTCTCTGGATATGATTTTCAAACAATTTCAAAATCCTTACTAAAGTCAGGGCATGACATCTACTGCTTCTCTTCTGCCTATAGCACCTGTTATCTGAAACAAATAATGTCAAATCAACCCCATTCCTTTCTGTTACATTGTCATGTCCATTATGGATGTGTCAAGTGTCATGTTATCTTCTAAGTATTTCTAAGGAGTCAAAGTATTTTTCTGCATGTTGAAGTTAAGCCAGCTGGGTTATTTTCTTTCAGCATCCTGTCTCTGTTGAAACATCTGTTGATATAACTGAGTACAGCTGCAATAGCATTCATGTTACAAGGTATCTACAAGTTTCACAGCCAACTATGGGAATCTCTAGACGCAGTGATGGATGGTTTTGACAGCAGCAGTAACTCACTGTGACTGACTCATTCTTAAGTCCTTAGAGCCATTTCATGTGCAAATCTTACTGCCAGGGCCTGAACTTACAGGCACCAAGAGGAGAGTTCAACCTTGCTCTGAAGTAGCAGGTACTAGCTACAACTAGGTGTGGAACAAAGCCTAAACAAAAGCTTAATGCTGGTAAAAGTCATTTTACAGCATAGTAGGTTTTGTGGAAAGCCTACTGTAAGTTTTTAATTGCATAAATAAATCATTTGATCTAAGAAATGTTTCTTTAGGACTATCTTTTCCCTTAACCTTTAGCTTACTAAAAATATCCCAGTGTATGCAAACTTAAAACAAATTTAAAATTATATATTTTGTGGATTAGTTGTCAGCTTCTAAAATAAAGGGTAAAACAATGGCAAAGTGTATAAATGCTGCCTCTCATGTTAAAGTAGAAATACTTTGTTATTAAGATTCAAAATCATGCATTTCATGAATTAGCCACTGTATCTTATGTTATATATAGGCAAGCTAACTCTATCTTAAAAGATTTCCATCTGTTAATATAGAGTGAGGCTCTACAAGTGCCTGGAAATATATTACAAAGCTGTAAGAAGAGGGGAATTAAATAATATCATCTATATGCTATAATACTTGGCAAATAAGTATTGAATCATCTAAGGTTTCTAACCAATTTAATCTGTAGCTCGTGTGATCTGGCTTCCTAATTGAAGTGATATTTTAAATTACAGCAATTTGTGAGTAGAACGGGATTCTGTTCAACTGTCAGGAGTATTGTATTAAAATAACCTGCTTCACTCTAAGTTTTAAAACATAAAATCTGGGTAATTTTAAATTCGGTGGAGGTGCTGTTAGTTATACACACTTGTCTGTTAAAAGCTGCCTTGGTGAAATGGTTTAGATGATTTAAGAAAAATGAAACAAATGCAATGAAAAAATATTAAAAGATGTGACAGGCTGTGGGTGAATAGCTAGAGCCAAATCCAGATTTTTGGATATGCTTGTGACTTCTGACCATGAACATTAAGGAGCAGAATTTGGGCCAAATAATAAGTATTTAACTAGAAAGTTTGGTATAAAGAGGTATGAAAACAATAAAAGAACAGCTGGCATATACAATCTGTTAAACAAATTGAAAATTACATTGAAGACAGTACATTTAAACAAAAAATCTCAATTCTTGCATTTGTTCCTTGAGTCTGTTATTAAAGGAAATTTGAACACAGGGGGAAAATTAAATACCACTTTCAGGAGGAATGTGATGTCATTGTTGCAATTCACCTATATCAGTATAGGTGGTTCAAATATCGGGCTTCCAGCTCATAAAGTGCACTGTGAGAATTGGCCCACAGGGGAGAAAGAAGTTGAGAAGAAACTGGACACGGAAAACAAAAACCTGATGTGTAAATTGCTTGTACAAGTGACTAACTGTAATAGAAAGCATTTGTTGCTTAACAGCAATAACTATAAAATAAACTAGTAACACTGTTAAAAATTGTCATAGAACTTGAGGGTAGGAAGAAAAAGATTGGTCGAGTGACAATGGTTTGAACAACGATTGCAGGAGAGGTCAATTACTCTGAAAACATTAAGAAAGGGTGAAGAGCCTAGAAATGAAAATGATTAATGAGAAGATGCCCTATAGTTGTTAGCCAATGAAGCTATGTAAATAATATACTTTTGGTCACTTTCATAGAGGATGTAGCAGTCAGTACTTTAGGACAAAATGGAATAGTGTTACTCTTGATTGGCCTCCTTGCATTCAAAACCCTTGTGAAAGTCAGAGTAGATCTATGGTTTGATTGTTCTCTCTGTTCTTTAATGAAGGGGACAAAATTGCCTCAAAGAAATATGAAGAGATTGACTATTATTAATTCAGTTCAAAGCAAGTTTTGTGCAGAGCAGCAATATCTCTTATTAGACCAACTGATTCAGTATCAAGAAATATCCTAATTTGAACAATTTACAAAGTGAGGTCTGTTGCACTTGCATCTGGTGGACTTGGACAGATCACAACAAAATTGTCCTAAAGCACAAACTCTGTAAGTGAGAGGCAATTTCCACTTTATATTTCCCTACTTTATTCTCCTCCTTTGGCATGCTGAGTGCTCCAGGTACATACTTACAGATAACTTGGGGCTGGTGTCCCTGTGGCTTGTGCAAGGGCTGGAGAATGTACTGAGCAATCTAGACAACATCTGCTCATGTCTTGGATTCCTGCCTTCTGCTGACAGGCACTGGCTGCCCAGGGATGGAGCAGGCTCTGTTGTGTTTGTGAATGGAGTAGGGCCTGTATTTGTAGTTTGTCTGCTAGGACACGTGTGCCTGATGCCTGTAACAGCCTTTCCTTTTCCTAGTAGCATTTATTGCTTTGCTATGCAAAGTCAATTCCTTGGAAAATTGAAGGACTTTCTTACTGAGACATTCCTCTAATGTGCTGATTAATGAGCAGAAAAGTTTGTGCATCCTGGTGTGGCACTCCTTCAACTCCTTGCTGCTGGGAACAACTGGGATGGATGCTGATGTATCCTCTGGTTGGTCTATGAGGAAAAGAGCACCCCAGTGCTAAGGGATGCTCCAAATCAAATGCCTGAATGTGGATTCCTTCTGCACATGAAGGTACAGAATGGAGCTTATAAACCTGCAAGAATCTGAATTGCATGGTCTCTTGGGAAAAACTTGATAGTATTCACAATGTCTCTTTTGTGACCTGTTTTCTTAAGATTATCTTAAATCTAATATGTATTTTTTATTTATTAATTTAATTTGGGATGGTGGGTTTTTTTACTATGAATCTACTCTGTTGCCATTTGAACAATTTTAAATAAAGTGTGCATATTCAAGACTTTTAAGACCTACTTCCTATGTCATTTTGACCTGTCTTAATCCAAACCAGCCCTACTGGATTAGGTTAATGGTCCCTCTGAACTAATATCTTGCCTCTGACAGCAGCACATGCTGAGGCAAGGAATATAAATAAGGGCAAACATATGATCCTTAGTGTAGATGCTAGTTTTTGGTAATCTGTAGCCTTTTTAACAGTAAGGCTGCATTTACACTAATGTTTTTAACAGCCTTTTGAGGTTTTGTTCTATGAACTTCTATAAATTATGTAGAAGTTGATGTTCTGTTTCTCTGTTGGCATTTGGCATTCAATGCTCTGATAGTGTTTTGCAGTCAGCTACATGTAATTGTGGAAAAAATGCTCCCTTTGGTTTTATTTCAGCTTACGTGTATTTTCATGACTAACCCCTGATTTTAGTGTTAATCTTACCCAACTCTCTCCAATTTAGAAGTCACATGACTTTTAATTCACCCTCTTCCAGCTCTTTCACTAGAATGCTGAATGGTTTGATCTGCCTTCACATGGAAGCTGTTAAATGTTTCTAAGATCATCACTCTTGTTTAGGTCTTTTTCCCTCTTCTGAGGTGAGAGGACACCAAGTCTCAATGAGTGGCAGCGCCATAGATTAGCAGAGTGGTGCAGTGGCATTTTCTGTTTAGGTTCATTACACTTCTAATCATGCTTTCACATCTTTTTGTCTTCATGACTGCTGCTGTGCATCAAGATGCACTTTCCACATATAGAAATTTCCACTCTATTTATATAGAGTCCAATTTAATTTTCATGTTATATCTAAACAAGCAGCAATGAATTAGGGTCATTTGCCTTGCATTTGCAATCCTACTTTGAATTTTGCTTATTATTTTCTTGCTTGTATGATATAATGAAATTTTTCTGGTTTTCAGTCAGTTTGATACCTGCACTGTTATTATTTAGAGTAACTTCTCTCATTCTTTAATATTCCAGTTTTTGAGAGGATTTTGCATAGATCCTCTGGCAACTCAGTTTCTTTTAGAGCCCTTAATGCTTCTTGCAGTTTCAAGAATACCATTAGATGAGGCCTTGATCTGTCATTTTCTCAGTAACTCTTTGACTTGAGCAGCGTAATAACCCTTTGTAAAAAACACCCTCAACTCTTGCAGGTTACATTAGTACATGAACTAATTTTGCTCCTTATTTTTTCAGCCACGTAAACACACAACAAAGATTAAATTTCCTGGTTTAGGTATTTCTGCATCCCTTTTGCAACATTCCTTAAAACTGGTGTCCTACCACTGATTTTGGCTGTAGTGTGGATTTAGGTAATAGGTAAGGAAAAATAGGTTGATGTCATACTATTGATGTTACTTAAGCATTAGAACCTGCCTCAGTAATTCAGCAAAAAGGAATCAAACCTTGTGTGTTTTACAAGATAACTAAGAATCTTCAGGATTTCCATCTTTTTTACCTAACTTTTGTTGGCCCCCTCTCTCTTTATCAGTGGGCCTTGCCACAGCTTTGGCACACTAACACTTGTTTAAGGTGAAGGGTAACACTTTAAAGACACCTCTCATTCGAGCCATACATGAGGACATTGTTTGAGAACCAACACCTGTGCAGACAACAGGGACAAGCAGTGCAGCAGCAGTGGCAGGACCCGGACGGAAGGACTCTGAAGTCTAGTGATGACTCTATTTGTATAGGAATGATTGTTTCTATTAAGTCTCCTGAATATGAATTTTCATGCTTTGACAGCATATGTAATTTACAGAACTAAAAACTTATATGTTGCATTTTTTTGTTAGTGTCAGGAACAGTTTCTTTTCCTCGGATTTTGTAGCAGTCGCCCATCCAAAATGTTCATCTTCATCCTTTAAGTAACTCTTCCTTTGGTTTGCTAAGAAATAGCACTGCTTTATTTCTTTCTTAGCATAAGTTTTCAAATGTTAAAGTCTAACAGGCAAATACAGATGTTGTGTCAAAGCACTGTAAAAAGGATCCCTGCAAAGTGATCATGACATTTTAGCACTGTTAAATGCCCAGTAGCAGAATACCATTTCCCTGGTGATGACTTGAAGTTTTTGGTATCGCTCCTATTAAGTGAATTTTCAGCACATGGAGCTCTGTTTATGTTTATTACTCCTATGAAAACTGGAAAGTCATCACCTTTATCAAGGTCTAATTTCTATAATTTGTCTGCCAGCATACACACCTGCATTGTATTATCCACTGTGTTTTCCATGGTTTCTGCACACAGCTTAAGCAGTTAAACTAATTGGCAAGTAATCAAAGTCTTACCCATATTAATATTTTCTTGTAACTATCTTATCTTATTTGGTAGTGGAACAAGAAATCTAATGGCTAATCATCTTGATTTGTGAAGATGGGAACATTGCAGTTATCTGCTTTTAATCCCAGATTTTGCAATGGAAGAAACATTCTTTGAGCTTTGAACCTTCTATGGCTTTAGGCAGGGGAAGATACCTCCCTAATAAAGATGTAGTCAATGTAATTAAACTTAAGGGGAAAACAGTTGCCTTTGCAAATTGAGAGTGGGTGATGGCTCTCTGCTGCCAGGCTGCTGAGCAGCGCCGCAGGGCTGGGTGCAGACACCAACTCCTGGCATTCATGGCCTGAAGACACCCTTCCTTTCCTCGCTGCTTTGTTTTCTGAGCCACTAGCACTTGGCAGGAGGTGAAAGGCTGGTGGCACCCTGAGCAAGGTGTGATGCAGCAGCCTTTACAAAGGACTGAGCCAGGACAGGGCCCTGGCATGTGCTGCTCTCTTCATGAGGAAGTTTGTGCAGAGCATGGAATGGTGCTTATGAAGGAACCCAGCTCTGGGTTTGAGATGTTCCTCTACCCCAGCTGAATTCTCTCTTCTCAGGATGATCTGTGAGCTGTAAAAATCAAAAGTCATAGCACTGAAGGCCTAGTCAATACCCATGATACAGGGTGGACACTTGGTTATTTTTTTGTTTGTTTTATTAAATATGATGTAGCAAATAAAACCATCTATAGCTGATCTGTATTTTCCTGTTAATGCAGCCCTGTTGGAAAGAAAATTTATGAGCTGGGGGACTTTTGTGCGTTGCTTTAAGGGTGTAAGTTGAGCTACTTGAATTTGGCCATCAAAATGGCTGCAAGTGACTTTAAGTTAAGAACAAAAATACTTATGGAAGAGCAGACATGCATACAGCTCTTCTTGAGGACAACTTGCTTAAGAAACAAAGACATGTTGGATTCAGCATTTCAGAAAAGGTGAAAAACACCAGTTTCCTTGTGTTAACTTTGTCTTTCTCTAAAGGTGCAGAGACTGGCACTGTCTGTAACTTAATTTTGCAGCCTCAGCTTATGTTCATGGTACTGGATTAGGTACTTCAGCAAGGTGTTTAGCCCAGTAACCAGAAGTAGATTTACTCTTATCTGTACATCTTTGCAAATGTTAGGAAGGAGTATTTGCAGCAGTTCCTGTTGAGTGGTACTAGTGATGCTGCTCACTTCAGAAGTCTGGTGTAGTTCCAGAGCAGAAACTCTAACTAGAAAGTAGATGAAAAATGAGTCACTCTCCCTAGAAAAGATTAAAATAATGGAAGAATTCATCAAAGATTATGTGATTAGCTTTAATAGTTAAAAGATAGTATGATACATTCAACATATAAGATACCAGCTGAAGCCTGCCTTGTGAAGTTGATATGTTGGTACTTGGGAACTAAATGATTTTTCAATTTAAAAAAAAAAGTTTGAGTCAGTTTTTTTCTCAGCCAAGTTCTATTATTGAGCATTCAACTGGAGAGAAGGCACACAGAGCCCTTCTCTTCCCATTCCGTTCTCAAACTCTAAAGGATTAAAGTAATCTCCCCTATGACAGTGAGAGCAGAGGAAGCATTTTCCTGACTACCCCTTCTCAGGGTCCCTGGAGAAAGCATGCTCTTTGCAGGAATAAGGCACTTCCCTTCTGGCAGTCTCCCCTTCCTCTGTTTTGAACACTTAAGCCTCCATGAGACATACTTGGTCCCTTAATGAATTCAAAGGTAAAGTCAAAGCTTATCAAGCATAACATTTCCTCTAATGTACTTGGAAACTCCTACCTTCATGTAGTGTAGTCAGCTACAAGCCAACCCTACAGCTTATCAGCATCGAAATTTTCAGTTGTGTAGTTCATTTTGGTTAAGGCCATGTTACTGCATTTAACTATCAAGCAATCTAGGTTTAAAAATTTGTTCCCATTTCAGTCCCTACTTATGTATAATTCTCAGTTAGCAGCTACTTGTAATTTAGGCAAGATTGAAGTGAATTTAGATGCTAAGATGAAAATACTCCCTTTAAATAGAAGAATTTACCTCTGTCAGCAAGATGATAACTTCTAAAGCCATTCTATTTTGGAAAAATATTTTGGAGCATTGTGTTCTCAAGACTTATAAATCAGTGCTTAGTTCTACTGCTTAATATATACTCTTATTTAATAAACATTTGGGCTGAATAATGTTTTTTTATTTCTTCAGTTTAAGTTAAAGTCTAATTTCTAGGGTTTAGTAGAACCAATTAATTAGGAAATATATTGAGAGATGAATGGCTATGCTGAAAGTGATCACTGATTCAAGTAGAAATTTCTTACATGCACAGAGATGTAAGATACTCGTCTATTGTTTATATATCCATAACGTTATTCCCCTGCTCTTCTGAATGAAGTCTCTAGCTCTTCATAGACACCAGTTACAAGTGAAAAGCAGCAATGATTGCTTTGAAAGTAGCACTTGCCATATGAAAACTGTCTGCTAGGTCTGCTCTTGAACATTACAAGCTCTCGGGGCAGCACCCACAGGAAATAGTACAAGGCTGAGAGAGTGCACAAACTGCCCTAGAGCAGCACCTGAGCAGAAACTTTACTCTGGTAAAATGTTAACCTACTTTATAGTGGCTGTATTTAGCACTGTTTTATTTTCTCCCCTTCTGATCACAAGTGAAAAATTTTATTTCAATCAAATTTTATTTCACACTCTCATATTTTGTGGTTCCTGGGCAATATTTGGCTCTTTCACTTACAAGCAGCTGCATGATTGAAGGCTTTTTATACTAAAATCCCTCAACTTTCCTGGGAGCGTGCCCCAGACATGATGACTGGAAGCAGAATTTCATAAGTAACTGTTATTCTATCTAGAATTCACAAATTCATTTTGCCATGTGTCAATAAAACACTGAATTAAACAACATATAGTCTGGAGTGATGCAAAAGATCTTGTGCCCACTTGTGCAAGTGAACCAGTTAAATGCTGTATTAGTTGCTCAAGAACATATCCCATGTGTTTCAACAGGAAAAGCAGAACTTGGTGTTGTGTTCTTCAGTGAAGATAGTCCAAATCTATCATGAGTGAAGCCCAAAGCAAAAGTTTTTTATTCATTGTTTTGTTGGGGGTTTGGGTTTTGTATTTTTAATTGGTGTAATGCAAATTCAAAGCCCCAGAAGTATGGCTGTGTGCTTCTATATAAAATGCTTCCATGGTGCAATCATGGCAAAGGTCTGAAAGCTAATAAAGAATCAGCCAAGCAAATAAAGTAAGAAAGGCTTCTTGCAACCACAATTTCTACATTGCCAAATTGTCCCTGAGCACATGATGAAAAAATATGTGAATTTATTGAGGGGAGCTTAGAGCCTTCTCTGTTAACAAGTAGTTAACAAGTGCAATGCATTTCTGGGGCCATCTTTACCTCTGCATCTTTAACGTTGGCATTCATAACACCATTTGTGTGTGAGAACAGCGTTTTTGATCCTGCCAAGGATAGAGAGCTCTAGTTGTTGTAAGCAAGGAGCTGTAGTTACAACAGAAAAATCCTATGGTTAATGCAGGAATAAGGGCAGAGCTGAGACCAGATCAATACCTGGTCTCTGAGGGTGGGAGAGGGGGAGGTAACAGGAGCAGTTTCAGAAATATATTGTCACATCCTTCCTGCAAAATCCTACTTCGTGGCTGACTGGTAAAGGGAAAAAGTTATTCTTGATCAATGAATGTGAACAGTTCAGAGCTCATCTTGAGCTGATTTCTAGAATAAGCCCTTTTCCTACACAAGCATCTCCAACACCACAGCTCCACAGAGGTAGCCCGGGGCTGTGCAACCACAGGAGCACTTTGTTTTGGGTGGGACAGCAAAATCCAGCTTTGTTTTGTGCCACAGCTCCTGTCAGCTCATTATGCTCCCCTGGGGCAGGGCCTGGTCTGTGGAAACATCAATCCAGGCAAGAGACTAAAAGAAAATGAGTAAGCTATATAGGAGAGCTGCTCTTCCCATCTGCAGCTCTGGGATGCTCCACTAAAACCTTGTGCAAAGTTTTTAATGACACTGGGGATGGTTTTTCTAATGGGCACAGTGAATTCTTCAAGTGGCATGCCTGATTGCTGTCACATACTCTTGTAATAAAGCAAGCAACCACAACTACTAAGCACTCCAGCCAACAAGAATCTGATATTAAAATAAGAGTGCAAAATATCTGGACTTTGCAGAGCATTTAGGTATGTGCATGAATCCACAAGATTTGATTTTGCAAAGAACTTGTCTTGTTCAGATGATGGTTTTGGCACGTGAATCTTGATTGTTTCATAAGACCACAGGGGTCTGCTCTGGCCATCTAGAGCAGCCTCTGACATACAACGTGACACAGCTTCAGAGAAATCACTGCAACTCCTCTGGCCTGTGGTTGAGGCTGCATGTTTATTTTAGAGTAAGAGCAGTGTGGAACTCTAGCCCTGCTGAAGTCTTTAGAAATAACATGATAGCCCCAGCCTTTAGAAAGACAGAACTTTTTCAGAGAAGCTTAAGAAACACAATAAAAGTCAGATATTAAGGGCTCGCATTTCTTTGGAACTTTAATCTTCCAGTCTTCTATGTGGTCATTTATGCAATGGTTCCTCTAATATTTTCCCTGTAGAAAAAGTATTTTATTTTCTGGTAGAAGAACAATCAAGTTGCATTTTGTATTTTTATAAGTTCATGGTGGAGCCCTTGACTGTCAGATCCTTTTGCTTACAAGGGCTTGCAGGCAACAGCTGTCTTTCTATGCTCAGATCATCCATTTGGAAATTTTGGTGTCAAGGCATCATGCAAGAGAGCTGCACATTTTCTTGTGCTTTCTTACAACAATCTGTCAATCATTTTATATGATACTCTATATACACCCAAGCCAAAGTATTTTATCATAATTGTACTATATACTTATTTGGTTTATAACCACTTATTATAATTTTAAAAGTATATTATCGCATAGTTCATTAAAAATGTAGGCATGAAGAACCATCAGGGTATAAGGGAAAAAAGAAGTTCAATAATGCAAGAAGCTTGGTTGTTGTAATAATTTAAGGTCTGGAATTCATTTAAACTCTAAGTTGGCTACGTTGTACTCATGAGTCCTTGTGGGTATATCATGACATAAGGACCCTGAGTATCCTCTCTGTACCCATGAGCACTGCAAGCCTCCTTGATCAGCTATTGTAATTCTGTTGAAGTATTTCAACTACAGGATTGAAAATTGTTCTTGTGGGAATCTTGTGTCTTGCTGCAGCTGTCATATCACCCAGATCTTTTCTGTTTCATGTTATCCTGCTTCACAGTGAGCATGGAGCGTGTTTAAGGACTGGCAGTTGCAACTGATATAAATTGTTTTTGGAAGACTGAGAAACAGTGATGCTCTGTTGGTAACATTTTGACTCGTTATAGAATTTTCCCTAATAACCCTGTTGATCACATCATGATATCAGCAACCTCTCACTTAACATTACTAGAATGACTTGGCTTAAATTACTGTATATATGCTGTAATCACAATTTTTCTTCCCAGAATAAGATTAAAATCTAGCTTCAGGTCTTTTAAAGACAAACTCTTCTCATATTATGTTTTCTATATCCTTTTTTCTTACTTTTTCTGGCATCTGTCAGGAAATAGCTGCTCCACTTTTTAAAGTAATATTGCTCTCAAGTACTGGATTACTTTATATAATCCAGTAAGAAAACTGATTGCTTCACAATAATAGGAAGACAACTTTATAGGTATTAAGGATATAACTCTTGTTGAGATTAGCAACTGCATAACATTTGTCAGAAGTAGAGCATTGAATCCTATAGAAAATAAATAAGGGAGAAATGCCTTTAGATTTAAAAGTGAATCCTTAAAAAGGAAAGAATTCTTGAAGCAACTGGAGATAAAGCAAAAACCTTCAGACTGTAATGCAGTAAAGACTTTAAGGTTGTATTGTGTCAAATACACACGTGCATGTATGTTGATTTATGTATAAATTCATCTGAAGTCAGTGGAAGTTGTCAACATGAGGTAGTATCTTCAAGAAAATGTGTCATAGTACAAACATATCAGAATTTTTAATGTTATCGAAGAATTTAATTTTTTTTCTCTGGGTCCTCTCATTCAGGGAAATTTCTTATATTTATTGGATTTACAAAGGCTGATTTTAAGTATGCAAGTGTCCTAGAACTATAGTATAGTCTAAAAAAATCCCCACCTATTTTGACACAAAGTAAAGATTGTGAAAACACTCCTATCAGGGGTGCAATCCAGAATAAATTATCTATTTGTCTGTAGAGTATCATCTCCTTTATTCAGAAAAATGTGTGGTGTAATTTTTCAGTGTAAAATGGGCTTTTTAGTGACTTGTTAGTATCTATGAACTTAAATGGACACTTTTAGAATTCTATTTTTCTAATAAAATCATAGTTATAGCCCAGAAGAGGCCATTTGTCTGAACACAGATTGACTCTTCAAGTGAGAGTGATGCACAGCAGAAAATAAAGTAAAAGTGACAGACCTTTCTGCTGTACATCAGTCATAATTCATCTGGGCCTTATACAATTCTAGTCTATCCAAAAATTAATAGACTAATTTTTTCCTGGGCATTGAATTCCTAAGTTATTTGGGATTTCTAGCCATGGTGAATTTGGCCCAAGCAGATAAAGTCAAGCCCCATATATTTATCTCAGACTTAGCCTAAAAAACCCTGCAGTCATGGCTATAAGTTGGGAAGTCTTCCCCCTCAGAATGTCTTTATCCCTGGCATACAGCTGAAAATGGCTACTGTGTTTATCTAAAAAATTATCCACAAAACAATATTTAATAAGGAAATTCTTCTTGACTTACCAGGGAAAATCCCTGAGATGCAAATGTGAGAATGGTTTAATGTAATGTATTGTGACTCTGCAAGAACCAGAGAGGAGCTAAAGGGAGAATCATTCAGCTTTTGCAATACCTTACTCATCAAGATGTTCTTTCAAATCTCTTTATACTTATTTGTGCAGGTAGGACATTTGAGAGTCTGATGGTGTCATGGAAGGAATGGTGTTTGATCACTGGTTACTCTTATTATCTCTGCTCACTTGTGCAGTCACACACACGCTGTCTTCCGGTAAAATTAAAACCACACAAAAAGCACCCAAACCCAGAATGATTTTAATCCTCAGTCTTGAGCTTAGACTCTCAATAAAGCTCAAAAACATTGAGCTGCTCCAGGGGCTGCAGGACTAAAGTCTGGTGTTCTACATCTGCCTCCTGTGTGGATTGTCTTATCTGATATGGAAAGATTTGTGAGCTGTTTTACTACATGGCCTTCAATGAACACTGATAGGGTCTTTGCTACCCATCCTCTTATTTTTACTGAATTCATAGAAACTTGATATCTTTGGGCTGTCTTTTGAAATTTTCTAGTAGGTACAAAGTTACTGGGGTAGATTGTTATGCTTTATACGCAAAGCAAGATTGCATACATTCCATTCCCCTAGGAAAACAAAATAAAAAACTGCAGTCCTAAAAATCCCTCTAGAGCAAGGCCTAGGCTTGCTGAAATCTAGTGACAGTCTTGCCACTTGATTTCAGTGGGATCCATGTTTGATTGCAAAACTTTATACCTAGTTGGAACCGTTCTGTGCTTTGGAATTGATAGATGTGGAACACATTTAATAACATGACATGAGCTGGCTCAATGCTTAATTGATTTCTTATGTGAAATCAGTTATTTTCCTTTTCTTATGCCCACAAAGGCAATATTAAAGATGTGCAATCAGACCCTGGATTTTTTACTGCTGCCTCACAATGTGGACCTCAATGTACAGCAGAAGCAGGAGCCTCTTGGAGTATGGGGGACCCATGTTTATATGTACTTTGTGACTCTGTTCAGAACAAGTTTTTCACATCTACAATGTTAAGTATTAGTGAATGTTGCCTATTGACCTTTACAGTGGCTTAGAAATTAAAAATCTTGGAAGCAGCAGCAGGCTTGATTTAAGTATCTTGAACAAAGGTAAACACCCAGTGCAGTTTGAAACATTTGGATGTTAAGAATAGGGGTCACAGAGAAGGTGTAGTGAAGGATCTCAGGCAGACCTGCAGCTTTCAGGAGTAGCTGTGTGGAGCTCAGCAGGCTACTCTGCATAGGTAGCTGGCACTAGATTCTTGTAGGCAGGCAAATAAGCCAGGAACCACTCATGATTCATGTTTTTTCATCCAGAGGTCTCAAGATTATATTTGCAGCTCTCCTCACTCCCTTTGCTCATAGCCAATTCAAGAGTAAAGGAAAGAACTTGCAACATAACAGAGAAATACAAAGGCAACATGGTGATATATTATTTTAATTTTCCTAGAAATTATAGCCCTCCTTTATTCATACAAAAGGTAGGAACAAATAAAATTTACTATCTTTTGTTGTATTTGGAAAGGAAAAGAGTCTTTTCTCTTGAAATAGGATTGAAATGAAAAGCAAGAGCCCTTCTCTCTGAAATTTGAATACTGAGGCAGTCTGAATTCAAGAGTTTTAATCAAGGGCTATTGATGGCTCACCTGTCTTTGTAAGCCATTTCCCTGTTTGAATTCTGAAAGTCTGTTCTGTTTCTCAGCCATAAAAACATAAATAATAGTTCCTGGCCCTGTGTTCACCTCAGTAAACGTGACTTCCCCCAAGACTGCGCTGTGGCAAGCTTGCAGGGTCCCTTCATTCACTGGCTTTACACAGGGACTTGCGGACGACATTCTATAATTGATTTTAGTGAAACTAGAACAAGTTCCTCCTGGATGTAGCTGCAGACTGTCAGCAGACTTAGCATCTGTAGAAATTATGGTAATGCTTTACTTGAGTTATGAGTGCAAGAAATCCTATGTTACACCTGCATGTCCCAAACAGAGAATGGATGGCATACAGCTCAAGCATTAAGACACAGTGAACATTTATGGTGTCAAAGAGGAACCTCAGAGCTTGAAAAACCCTTCCAGTTCTGAAGATCTCAAGGATAGTAAGGGCAGCATCTCATGGAGACTGCATTTCTCATCTGACCAGAGGCCATGGTGAAGGTGTTTGGGCTCAAGATAAGATTTGAAGCAGTGCATGTCCTCTCTGAACCTTCACTCTGTTGCATGGTGGAGTGCAGGAAAGATTCTGTTCTCCCTCCTTCCCCCTCCTGTCCCAAACCAGCATCCTCCATAGCAGGATGTGTTGCTGCTCCCAATGCAGCAGCATCTCTGTGGTCACTCTCTCCCCCGCTGCTGTGCAGAGTAAGGGCTTCACCTCCAGAGGCTTTGGGCTGAGGGTGCTGCAATGCAGGGACTGAGTCCTGCTCATCCCTTTGGCTTCCACACAGATGCACTCCCTGTGAGACATGGGACTGTGTTGTGTGAAGAGGATGAAGCCCTAAATATGAACACAAAAATATACCCTAAGTCAGAAATTTAAAGTTTTAATTTTTAATGTGGGATTTTTAATAGGATTTGGAGGGAAGGACCCAGGAGTTTCCTCATGACGGATGAACACTGTGAATGTCATGTACTAAAAGACAAAGGTGATGTCTGTGAGAGGGCTGAACAGATAGGTGCAGATTTCCTTCAGTTGAGCTTCTAATAATCCCCAGCTGTTTGAAAGCCCTGTGGGCCCGTGTGTAACAATACAGCACATTGGACTTGCTGGCAGTCCCATTGGGGGTGGTAAGATGGCCCTTGAGTTTGTGTTTCATTGTGGCAGCATTTCCTGGGCTCTGTTTGCCTCTATCCCATCTTCATAGTCTCAGCTGCCCCATAACTCTCTTCCAGGTCAGACCTCATCTGTGCAGGGGGTCCTGAGCCCCTCAGTCCTCAGAGCCTGCCAGTTCCACTGTGGGTATTTATCATCACAGTGCAGGCACCATGCACTCTGCTAGGTTTTGGCTTTGTCGATAGCCTGGGTGCAAAATACAATTGTCACCTTATGTCTATGAGCTCTGCTTGTGTTTCCATCACAGCCTCTTGTTTTACACTTTTACCAGAGTCCTGTACTTAAACTCAGCCTTGAGTGAAGCTTTGGTCAGCCTTTTGCCATTCTGCTCTAGCAATTCCCTGAAAGCAGGATACCTTCCTGTGGTGAGGTTGAGTAACTGTCTTTGGTGAGTGCAGTGAGGTCTAAGAATTAAGCACAGATGCATGAAGAGACCCAGAGGGGTACACGTGTCCTAGAGGAGACAGATAAGCTAGATACATTGATGTCTCTAGGGCTACTGATAATTAAAGAGGAAGTGCATCTAGCAGAGGCAGCATCAACCCTCTATCAAGTATCAAGGCAGCTTAGTACAGAGCTACTAAGTGAAGGACTTGTGGCAGCAGAGCAGCTAGGGCCACATGAACTCCACAGGGAGCAGGCTTCCTGCAAAATGGATTAATGTCTGCTCTAAGGAGGACTGCTTAGTGAAGCCTGAATTACTAAATCACTTTGAAAACCAGCCTGATGTACACACCAGCTACTTTAATGTAAGCTAACCACGGTTAAAGTGGTACAACTACCCAATGTAGACATGGCCTAAAGCAGTGCAATAAAATTCCCTTCTTTTCCAAGCCATTTGGGGTTGTGATGGCAGGTAATATAATCTTGGAGGTGGAAAAATTACTGTATTACCAACTGAAATTGGGAGGGAAAGTCAGTTAACAATATTGCTAGCATTCTTACTGCAGAATCAGCAATTACCACACAATTCTCACTGGTTCTGAAAAAAAATTAAAGTGGGAAGATGCATCCTAAATCTTGGGAATATGTAATTCCTGAGAGCAAGGAACTTATTATGAGCATGTGAGATATTTTTGCATAATTTATTTCACAGAGGGTTATTCAGACCTATGGAATGAAGCCTGTGTCCCTTGTTTCTCACTATATACCTTATTTTTCAACATGTTTCCATGCTAGCTATCTACATTTGGGAGAAATACTTGATATACTTCACTGTATTTATAGGTTCATAAGAATTCTAAGTGGAACTTTAATAACTTATTTCATTTTATAAGTTTCATGATGCTTTCTGCAGGATTGTATTTTTAATTGCTTATGCAGTTCCCTGATGGGTTGGATGTCAGGGCTGCTTGTCATTATAATAAATCAATTAAATGATTGCTCTTAATGATTATGTAGTGCAAAGGGAAAAGGCATTTCTCATCCTGGGGCATGTATTTCTAGGGATGAAGCTGTTTCTGGTGTGGAGCTGAAGACTTCCTCCTTTGCCAAGATGGTGCCAATGCATTCTCCTCTACTCTCTCTTCAAACAGTAAAAGGGAATGGATTTTCAGCAAGATTACAGGGTGTTTGGGATGTTTTCTCAGCTCTGCAAGAACATGAAGATCCTTATGAATATAAAAAAAAAATAAGAATTTGGCCCAGGAAAAAGTAATTCATGTCCTGCAAAAGTGTGATTTGCCATTGTGAGGCAAACACTGAGGGTCTTTTGTTCCTTACTTTCACACTTTAAAGTTAAAATTAGGATACCATAGTTCACATGAGTATAACAACCGTGTTCTCGTGTAAAAACCTCCATGTTACCATAAAACTGTATTTATAGCAGACTCCAATGTTTATCCATTATTTTTCATTTCATAGCTCAGTTGTAACTAAAAGCCTACATACCAGCAAGTCCAGCAGAGTACCTGCTCTGAGGTGGTTTTTGAAGCACTGATAGCTCATTGCATTGAGCTATCCATGCCAAAAAGGCTTGATGTCTCCATGGAAATGGAGCCAGAGAACAGTCTCTATTATTTTCATATGAAAAATGTTGATATTGAGCTTGTAGCACTATTTTTCCTTAGAGATGTGAAAGCCTGGCTCAGTGAACTCTCAGCAAAGTAAGGGCTGTTTGGTAATACCGCTGGTCATTTCAGTATAATTTTTCTTAAAAGTGGGCTTTGCAGTAGATCAAAAAAAAGGAAGAAAGGAGGAGAAGAGAACCACGGTCACCAGAAAGAAGTAGTGTGTGCCAACTGCCTGTTATTCCTGCAAAGTTAAAGGGTATGCTGGAATGAGAAATAAGGGCACATTTTGGTTTAGCTGTGCATTGGGAAATTATGGGCATTTCTGTATATGTGACCAATTTGTGACTCCTGTTCATTCAGGAAAAACTTCACTGAGTAAACCTAAGGAAAACATCTTTCTTTTTATTTTTATTTATATAAATATTCTACAAGAAATAGCTCTAAAATAAAAAAGAAACAACTGAGCTGATGGCTGCCTGCCAGTTACACCACCTCTATTGATCCATCACTGCAAGATGTTGTGATCACATAAACTCATCTGCTATTAACATTTCTAACCTGAGATGTTTCATATTAAGTGGTTTCCATAATAACAAAGCAGCAATTGAAGTAATTTCTTAGGAGTCTAGATTAAAAAGAAAACAACACTGATAATTACAGTATTTGAGGTTAATTACTTGGGGCTTAGTTCCTTTCAAATGGTGTACATTTTGTGCTCTTTATGTGCATAAATGGTGCAGCTTGTGAGCTTAACAAAGCTAAACCCCTTCCTTCTGCTTTATATTTTCAATTCACTCTCAGACTGTGTTGAAAAAAGTCTGCTAGGTTAGAACAGAGCCAGAAGAATGACTGAAACAAATTAATAAGCAACCAAAAGCAAGAGGACAAAAATCCTGATTGAAAGAGGAGGAATGAACCCTAGTTCCTTCTATGCTTTTTGACTCTGCATTGAGCTTGATGTTATAATGCATCCTCATGTACTAAACACAGTACAGTACATACAACATGGGAAATATCTTCCTCTGCAAGTGATGTGTATTAATTTAAAGGAGAGGTTGGGTCAAGCTGCCTTTGATCTCTCCATCAGCTCTTTTGGATAGTAGTGAAGTTCTTTGGTTTTGATTACTTCAAACAAGGGTTGCTGCCAGTATGAATCCTGAGACAGGAGCAGTCTGGCAGAAGTTTGAGGCAGTTGCTTGTGCTGCAGTGTGACATTTATTACAGCTGTGGGAGAAATAAGCTTAAGTGGAAAATATAAACCAAGTCATGGATATGTTTCTTTTTGTACCCTGTAAGTTGTATGCCGTTTGCATTACAAAATTCAGTGGGTATGTGTAGCTTTACTCGTGCTCATGGCCTTACCTCTGTTCTAAAGCTTAGCTGTGGTACAGCTTTCTCATACATTTAGTTATGTGTTCCAATAAATTGGGTGAGCAAACTCATCAGGCAGTATTAGTAAGATTCTTCTCTTGGAGCTCATCATCAGCATGATATTGACTGACTCCTCAGGGCTCTCTTGTCTGTTTTTACATTTCTTTTGTATTTTCACATTCAGATTATCTGCTTTTAGTAAGTCACTGATGCATTAATTCTGGAGGTTGCTTTTGAACTCTCCTTGTAAGTAAGACTGTCCAGCAGGAAGAGGCAAAACTGAAGTCAGAGGCAGATTTCCATGTGAGATAATCCATCTGGAGATCATCTGCACTCCCCTGGCAGGCTGCAACTTTCTGTTCACATTAGGTGTTCTCTGTGGCAAATGACATTCTATTCAGGAGAGGCATCCCTAGCCTTTTAACCAGCCAGAGTAACAAGCACCGTTGCATCTGCAATGCCAGGGCAACAGGTAACAGCAGGCTGTGTCCTGGTGCCTGGCCAGCTATGTCAAAAGAGAAAGCACCAAACTTCTGTGATTTGTGTGCCCAGCCTGGCCCTCAAGCACTTCCCTGTTACCCAGGGGAAGATTGAACCGGCTGAGCTGCAAGATCCTGGACCTGCTATGCTTACTAAAGAGCTTTACCCCGGGGGACTGTTGTTTCTAGCTAGGTGAAATATGGGAACATCAGGATTTTACTGCCTGATGTATTCACAGGACCTGGAAAGGTTATGACTTGCAGCCAATGAAATGATATGATCCTATTCTTAGTTTTATGTAGGTGATCAAATTTTAAAATAGGTACATTCAGGCAAGGGACTACAGCAGCTAAATGCCTTCTTGCTTGACAAATGTGGGGCTTTGAAATGGAACCTCTGAATTTTGGTGACAAAGTGTGCTTTCTGTTCAGTTTTAATTCTTGCTTCTGACCAGCCAACTAACAGGACAACTAAGCTTTTTTTTCCCAGTCATCTAAGGAAGTTCTGTTTGAAGTACAGTTGAAAGTATTTTCCTTTGGTTTACCAAGGGCTGTACATGAAGAGTTACTATTGCAAGTCCCCTTTGCAAATGAACAGCAAAGGGCAGATTAAGCAAATTTCAGAGTTATTGAGTTGAAATGGGAAGCAGAGAAGATGGGAACTTATTTCCCTGCAGATTAAGAATTTGCATATGGAAGTGAAATGGACCAGAACCATTGAACCCATATCAGGAATTGACTCTGCTCCACAGCTGCAGGGCTGCAGACAGCTGTGGGTGATCTGACTCTAACTACATTTACATAGGCATGCATTAACAGTTCATCCCCTGCAGTCAATAGACTTTAATATAGCACATTCAAATCACTGCTGAAGAGATAGACTCTGGCCCTATGGAGTTCAATACACCTCTAGAGGGACTGTCTGAGTCCATTTTGCATGGACTTTCACATCCTATAACCCTACTGCCTTCACTAGGACCCCACAATTGTAATTCAGTGAAAAGCTGGCACCGCGTTTCCTGAAGTTCAGAACTCGAGTTTCTGGATGGGGTGGATAGGCACATGCTCTAATTCCATTCCTAAAATTTGCATTTAATTAATCATGAAACCAAAAACTTTGCTTTTTCCCACTGGAATTTATGATTTCCTGATCCTTTTATATAGGAATAGGAGTTTGTCTTAGTGTCACTAATAAAGAGTTTCCTTCCCCACACTGGCATGCACATTTTGCATCTTTTAAAAAATAACCAGAACAACTGAAGGAGCTCTTATTTTTATTTTATTTTTTACAATAAAACTGCTACATTTGTTGATTTTTCCAGAGTATTTCATACTCACTTAAGAGATGAAAACTAGATAACCTCAGCTCTAATGAAGATCACATATATTTATCCTTCTGTGTTCCTACACCTAAAACAGTTCAGTTTAATATTTATCAGGCTGTTGTCATTGGAGTGATATTTTGAGTCATTCTCATCCACAAAAATGTGCTCATTCATAAGGCAGAAGTACTGTTCCATAGCTTTGTATAAAAAAGCAAATACTTTTAGTTCAAGGAGGACAGTATATATTTGGAAGTAATTATTACAATGTCATAAAGAAATGTAATTTAGCATCTGATTACTAGAACGTTACTCTTCCCATAGATAAAATGAGGATATTCCTAGGATAATGGCTTTTATTTACTCTGATTTTCCCAGCTGAATGCAAGGTCCTAACAGAAACTCCTTCAGCCTTTTGAACTGTGAGAAGCCAAATAGTTTTTGCCTTTGTCTAACTCCAGTGATTTTTCACAACTGCTCTCCTTTGTTGTCCTTGCAGGTGCAAAGTTGCACCTGCCACTTTCCCCAACAAAGAGTGTGGATGTTCAGTTTTGTTTGGGTTATTTTTTACCCCTCTAACTCATGGACAAAATAAGGCAGAAGAGGACTTCAAAGGATCTGATTGCATTTCCCTGCAGCACATCTGTGGTGTGCAGTTTCTCTAAGGAACAATTTTGCTCACACCTTGCTGATGCAGGGTGGTGCCACCCACTGGGACTTTCTGGCTTGTTAATGGTAGGGAGCCCCTACATTGCTGGAAGACACCAGAAATTTCAGCAGTCCCTTGTCCAGGGCTGACTTCCTCTCCACTGGCACATTGAGCCTATTTGCCTAAGATGACCGGATTTTGTGTGAAAAACACAACCACAGAATTTTTAGTGACTGCTCTTTGCAGCTTCCCAGGGGTTTGGACACTGGCAGAAATCCAGTCATAGACAAGGTTGTTCTGACTGGTTTAGAGAAGTGATATACTGCAGGACTCTCAGAATTGTGTGTTTTGGCTATATGAGAATAGATGCATATTTTCCAGTTACATATTTCATTTTTGAAACATTTCCATCATATTTGCAGTCCCCCAAAATCAAGTTTGGAGACAGAAAGAAATGCTGCATTTTGTTTTTTTCAACTCTAAGCTACACACAGTCTGTGTCTGTAGTCCTGGTTTAGTTACCTAGGAAACAGCTGTAGGATGGAATTTATTTATTCTGTCTGAATAAGTGTCTGTGATATATACATGAGGCTTATTCTGCTCCTACCTGTGGAAAATCAGTGAAATCTTTTATTATTTTGAGGCTGATACCAGGCTATTATTGGTACTATTTAAATGGTTAACAAAATCTTCTGTAATTCCCGAAAGAGAGAGGTGAAAGAACTGTTCAAATATATTATGAAGCATTTATGGTATTGGGTCAGAGAGGGGAGCCCCAAGAGACCACAGCTGTCTGCAGCAAATGGGGACTGGAGTCCAAGGCTTGCACAGAAGAGAGCAGCACACACCTGGAGCTTGGTGTGAGCAGCGCAAGGGCTGCCCACAGCTCACCAAATCCACAGGTACAGAGAGGATCAGGCATGGAGTCACTCTCCTCATCCAAATCATGCCTCAAGATACCAAGGCTGTGAACCTGGTCAGTCCTGTCTCTAAGAGACCCAGGAAAACATCAGATTTTTTCTTGCAGGAAAAAATTGGGCAGAAGCCGATCTGCACTCATAGCCTGACTTTCACCTTTGTCTGTGTATCCTCACCACCCCCTTCCATGGGTAGTGTCATGCCACATGAAAAGCTTGTGTTTTCAGAGTATAGGACATTCTCTGATTCATTGTAGCTCCCAGTGGGAATCATTACTCTGGCTCCTTGCCTCTATCTGTTTCATTTATTGTTTTGACAAGAACACAATGTGTTCCCAGAGTGACTATCCCAGTATGCCCTGTGAACTTGGGGAAGGAAGAGATCACTAGCCTGCTCCTTATTCTCTTCCTTCCTTGCTTCCCAAAGCTCCCAGCCATGATAACCTCTACCTCTGGGAGACCAGCCTCACACAGCAGCACTCAAGGCAGTGTGTGTCCAGGCTGACACGTGCTGTAGGTTTCATGTTTTGTACTACCAGGAAAAGTTCAATGACAGACAGGTTACATCCAGGCTTCATACAGATTTTTTTAACGCAGTCATTGAGGCCTTGTTGGTAGCCCAAAGAGGACTCTTCCAGACCCCAAGGGTGACTCTGTGTGTAGCAGAGATGCCCACGTGTGGGCTTGGAGCAAAGCCGCTAAGTGAGGTTTTTCACTTCTGTTTCCCATTGCAATTTCTGCAGTTGGTATAAAGGCAGAGTATGTGTGTCTGTTTTAGTATCTGGTGTAGTAGTGGCTGCACTGGACACCAGCAATTACTAAATCAGAGTTTCATTTGGGACTCTGGGTCCCTGGGGCTAAAGCTACACCTCCCACTTGACAGCCTGGGGAGCCATGCTGAGCCTGCACCCTGTAATCAGCTTGAGTGCTGGTCCTGCGGTGGAGGTCAGGCTTTTGGCTGCACTACTTTAGCCAGCACATTGTCAAAACCATCTCATATTTCAGAAGAGTTAGATGGCACTGACAACATTTGTGTGAATTGAAACATTTTCAAAATAATTTAGCAATTTTAATAGTAAACCAGCCTTTGATTACTAACCACTCTAAACCTGTCCACAGGGTGCCCCCCTATTCTAAGATGAGCCCAGCTGTGTTTTAGATTGGTGACTTATCCCTGTTTCGTAAGCTGTGTTGTGATGCTGCTACTGCTCAGTGCAAAGAAGGCTGCATGCTCAGCTCTGATTTATGCACCATATAGTTCTGGTTTTAATAGGATTAAGCAAGAGGGAAGTAAAGGCAGAATGTGGCCATGCATTGTACATTGATTACTGTGCATGTATCTTTATTGTAGTGTTTTAGTATTTCAGTCAAAGATCATAAAGTGCTTTACAAAGCTGGTAAAATCATGAGCAGCGCATTATGGGCGGTAAAACTGACTCCAGTTAAAAGAATTTTCCAGTGTCACACTGAGTCAAGAGCAGGAAGAGACTCCAAATTGTTTTAACTTTACAGTCCCTCCTTTAATTGATATATTATTTATTATAATTAATAGGCTTTTCTTGATACTACATTAGCATAAAGCAATCCAAACCACTCTCAGAAATTATTTTTAAAAGCAGAGGAAACTGTTAAACTCATAGTATGAGCATGCAGGAAATTAAAGCATGTAAGAGGTTCATGAATTTAACAGATGGCAATCATAGCTCTTGGTACACATGATGCTTCGGGTTTTTGAGGACTTTTTTTGAGAGGAATTCATTACACTACTAGTGTGGAGAATTCCTAAGAAAATCTTGGTTTTGCCTCTAGATGGCTCACCTGGAGCTGCCATTGCAAAAATGTTATTCAAAAGGAATTCCTACACTATATTCTCATGATATAGTGGCTTGCTTTTCCAGCAGCAACAGAAAGTCCATCACGTAAATGTATTATATCTGAGTAAAACATTCTGCTAAAATGTTTTGTAAGAACAAGAATAACAGATGGATTAGGGACAAGGCAGATTTTGAGTAAAGTAACTTTCTATTAGTCATTATCATGAGTCACATCTAAAATATCTACAGGGAGAGCTGTCTTTCTGCCTATAATAAACATTTTCCAGGTGCAGTCCTTGCTGTGGGGTAGGTGATGTGTTATGCAGCAATCACATTGTTGTCTGTCTATTGTATTTCTGCCCCATTAATAGGAAATGGCATTTTTCTAGGGGCAGTAGGATACAGATTCTTGCATGTAGTCTTAAAACTCCAAAGTATATAAAATAATAATGGATAATCTGTGTTTAATCTAGCAGCAATTTAAAAAATACAAATTAACTTTGGGAAGGAGCTAGCAAGTTTTACTTATCCAGCTAAGCAACATAGGTTATAAAGACTTGTAAAAGTCCAGATTAAAGTACATATTTTGTCCATAATAATTCACAAAGAAATGGAAAAGAATAGCTGGTGGCTGAGATCACAGTGAAACCCACTGGGCTTTCATGAGCAGAATTCAGGAAGGGCTGTCTGCACACTGAAACTTGCAGGTTTAGTGTGGTGGGAACTGCAATGTTCAGGGGAGTCCCATCCCAGCCTGCAGATACTGCACGCTGTATTTAGGGTGCTCAGGGGATAAAACACCACACACCCAACTCAGAAGTTGCTGTGCTCTTCTGGGGCTCACTGGAGTGTCGAGCAACTTCCCCGGCATCTTAATTCTACATGCTGAGGGTTTGGGGATTTTTTTCCGAAGGTTTCTTTCGGGTGGGATAAAAATCAGCAGGAAAACCACTTACGTCACACGGTTCTTCAGCCTGCAATGGAGGCTGGATTTATCTTTCATCCGCCGCACAGGAGCAGCCCCTGGTTTTCGGCGGTGCCCCGGCCGCTCCCGCTGGCGCATTCCACCTTTGTTCTGCGGGAGGAACTCCCCTTGACGTGGATATGTATTCCACACACCAGGCGAGTGCAGAGCTGGGGATCGCAGCCCCTGCGCCGCAGCCTGCGGAGGAGAGCATTGCTCCACATCCCTCCTTGCATTTTAATCGTCCCGAGAAAGTTGAAATCTCCATTTTATGAAATGGAGAGAGTAAAGGAAAAAAAATTAAAAAAAAAAAAAGAGTCGGGGAATGAAGGGAGGATTAAAATAATTAGATTTTTTTTCTTTTTGTATTTGTGCAATTTAGTCACACTAGTGTGTGTGTGTGGTACATTAAGAGCATAATCTGTAAGAGTGTGTTAAGAGTGTAATCCCAGATTGCAGAGATGAGACTGGGAGATTCAACAAGCACTTTTTGTGAATAACTGGTACTTACAAAGATCATGATACATGCCCAAGCTTATAGTGAACAGGGAACAGGATTGAAATGTCTTGCAAAGTCTCCTGTCCCTCTGGAGCATGATTTTTGGGGAAAATCTTCCTCATATATAGTCAAAACTGGAAAAAAAATTGACAACATTATTCCTCACTAAAACCTTGCTCCATCTCAAAAAGGTTGCTTACTTATTGTAAGCTAGTAATAAACAGATTATCTCAAACATTACACCTTGAAAAGATACTAAAAACAGGCTAAAAATTGTGGCTGAATAGCTATAAATGTGTGTCCTTAGAAACAACACAAGTTTCTCAGGTGTGTGCCTGTGTTGTTCCTCCTGGTCACAAGCGTTTATCCAGACATGCAGAAATCTCTCTGCCTTTCCTCAGATCCTGCACAGCCAAGCTCCTTTACTCCTTGGCATTCCCCTTAAAAAATGTAACTGTCTTCTCTTCCTACACAAAAGGACATTACATGCATTGTCCCCCTGAATACATCATTCCCCAGTTCATTATATGAAAGATTTTTGTGCCTCCCAAATGAGATGCTGAGAAACACCACACAAAAGTGATTCTACTCTTGTGGATTTTTTCTGGTGGGAGCTCCACTGAGATGTGCACTGCAGAGCCTACTTTTGTGGTCTTTTCTGTGTGCCCAGTTCTGTAAATTACAGTAAGACTTAGGTATGCTCCAGCTGGAAAGACAACATGTTTAGGAGAGGCCATTATTAGAAGAAATTCTACCTCTTCCCCCCATTCCCCCAGCACACATCAAGCCTGAAATCAACTCAACCCTGCTGTTCTGTGAAGAATTTGTCACAGTTCAGCACAATGAGCAAGCCCAGCTCAAGAAAAGCCCAGAGCTACATTAACACAGAAACCAAATATGTGCTGCTGGGTGGTTGTGTGGAAAGGAGGGTCCCTTTAGGTCAAGGGCAAGGGCAACAGCTGAGCAGAGATGTGGCTGCCTGCACTGTCACTACTGTGCCTTTTGTATGTACATAAAACTTTGGTTTCCAGGGGTTTGCAGGCACAAAAGTCCCCCTGACACCCAAACAAATAATCAGAAATAAAAAAACTCATGGAGCTGTTGATAATAAAGCCAGAGAATGGCCATTCATAGAAATATGCACTACATCACTCCTCCTGACTGCCTGGTGATTCATCACCATTTCCCTTCTCTTGCCTTTTATTCTTTCAATTATTTTTGCTCAGGGATCCCTTAAACTCTTTCCAGCTAATTGTAGATATGTTTTTGTTTGAAATGCTAGATCTTGGAAAAAGCTCCTTTCAATAGGAGTATTTCCTATAAGTAGGTCGCTGCAGTAAAGGGGTTAGACGTGCAGCCTTTGCTTACAAGATACTTTGCTTTCTAAAGCCCTTAATGCAGCTATACAAAAAAAGAAAGGAAGGGGGAAAAAAAGATACCCATTTGTTGACCTTTGTCTGGTGCTGGGTAAAGTGTCTTTCTGACCAGTGCAAGAGAGACATTAAACCAGTGATGTACAGGACTATATTTATACTCTGAATAAATAGACTAAAAATATCCCTTCAAACAGGGTAAGCTATAATTTTAAATTGTAGCACTTCTAAAGAGCTTTCACTGATATCAGACACTCCCAGGCTCCAAGCAGTACAGCCCTGCCGTTTAATCAAATAACTGTGAAACCATTGCCACAAAATTGCAACCAAAATGTTTGTGTAATGTTATGTAGCTACGGAAACAAACTTGGGCTTCTAGAATTACCTTATTAACTGGTTCATAGCAATGGGCCTGTTGCAGGGTTTTGGTAGAACTATCTGTAAGGCTGTGAGATTTCTCCCCTTGCCCTAAAGACAAGGAAATTCCATGTTCAAGAAAGGGCAAGTGTGAAGTGATATTGGGGCTGGGTCTGGTAAATCAAAGGTTCTTCTATGCATGCAAATACCACATGTTGTTTCTAATGGTATTTCTCCATAATTTTATTATATAACCTTTCCTTTCAGACCCACTTAATTTCAGTTTTAGCTAGCTGGGGTACAGGCAAGCATCCGATCTTTTGGTCACTATGGATTGTGCATGTCAGAAAGCATGGCATTGAAGTTAATAGATTTCTTCTTTTTTTTTTTAATATAAATTACACTTATTTACAGAGGCTTAGTTCTTCTTCCTTACTTAGATTCATTTCTGGTATCTAGGAGTGCTCAAGGATCTGGATTCCTCCACCCTTTTCCTTCTCCTCCACCCCCTCAAATTTTTTGTGACAAAACATCAAAACTATTTGTGCAGTCTGCACTGTCTTGATTTACAGACTCCCTAAAACAGGAAAGTTTAGTACAGACTATTCATTTTCACCATTAAAAAAGGGACTATTAGATGGGATACTAGTTTTCTTCTGAGGATAACACAGGGCTATATTTCAGATGAAAGCCACTTTTTGTGTACCAATAAGTAGTTACCAAAAGCTAAATATTCTATAGTTCAGTCATGCTGGAGATAAGTTTCAATAGTCTTCTTCTATTTCTTTCTCTTTTTTTAATCTAACATAAAATATTATTATCTATTGAAATCTTTCTGCATGGATGGGGAAGGTAGGAAAAAAACTTGCATATTGGTGAGAGAATAATGTAATTACTCAGTCTGTGAATCCTGCACAGGGGGCAGACACTGGCATTTCTTGTACTGCACAGGATCTGAGTCCTAAGTGTGAACAGAAAATGTCACCAGAGAAGTTGTGTCTACTGCCTCAGTTATCTACACAGGTTACATGAGATTATTTGAATTCTTTTGTCAATTCATGTACCCATGCTATCTCCTTTGGAGTGAAATGTTAATCTTGGTTATGATTCTTAGCTTCAAATTACAGAGGATTGCATTCTTCAAGTCTGGAAAACACATTGAATGCTTGGTTATACAGTTGTTGATTCCTTAGTAAACTTATCCCAGACAGCAGTCCTGCGGGTCAGTGTCAGGGATTCTGGAGTAGGGAAACCTTCTTATTCTCTTCTGGATGAGCCACAACAGCGTGTAGTATGATACATCAGCTGTGAAGGCTCGTAGTAACCTGGAGTTCATAGTTTATTAAAGGCTGCCAAAGAAAATGCCTGAAATGCTGTTTATTTGCCATAAATTATTTCAAGCACTATTACTGGTGCTATAGTATTAATGTTCCATGTGATACTTTATATGAATTTTATGTTTATTTCTAGTTGCTTTAATAGAAGCAATGCACTCGAAAATTCTAGAACACTTACAAATGTAGTTTTTATTTAAGGAATCTATTTAATTTATTAAATTGTTTGCTATAAATATATTTAAATACGACTTAGATGTCTGTAAATGGCTGACAAAGAATCAAAGCCAGCTACTGAAATTCAATTTTTTTATGTAACAGCCTGCAACTTTTTTTTAACAGCACTTATTCCTCCTCATCAGGCCTCTATGAAAATGACACAAAATACATGGGGAGAAATTCTCAGTTCTAGTGATTTTACAGAAAAAAAGTATTGAAAAAAAGTATAAAATATCAGAGGAATGATGATTTATTTATTAAAAACAAAACTGAATGTTCCATTCCTGCAATTTTCAGCAAAAGACAAAATAACATGGTATTCTTAGAAAAAAAAATAAAATTGATGTATATCAACCACCTTTTTCCTTCAATATTGACATCTGCCTTAGGCACAGATACTCTAAATACACTTACTGCAATTTTAACTTCAAGCATAAAACCAGTCACAAAATCTCTCTAATGGGATTATTCTCATGCTTACAGTTAGGAACACAAATATGTTTCCAGGCCTGTGCATCTTGTGAAAAAGAGAATTTCAGGACTTCAGTCAAGGCTATACTTCGTCTTGTATGGCTGAGGCAATCAGTGCTAGATGGCTGTTCTAGGGAAGCTGTCTATAGAGTTATTTCCAACATTATTCAAATTGTAGGTCTTATTTTGCTTGTTTTCTGGCCCTTCATGAATATTACCATGTGATAAGAGTGTTGCACATGAATGTTGGTTACAAAACAACATGGCCATAAAAATTAGCTTTGCTTGTCTGTGGCCCTGTGCTGCACAAAAAGCAAATACATTTCATTAGTGCCTAAGGAAACAGTAACTTAGGCATTGTCCAAAAGCAGTTCTAACCACCATTTTTCAGTTTGTGCCAATGAGGTAGTTAATAGCATGAGAGTTGTAAAACAGCACAAAATGCCATTTTCCAGTGAGAGATATTTAGAAGTCCCTTGGTTAGGACTGCTTTGAGGCTACTCACAAGAGCATGTGAACACAGTAATTAAAGAGAGATCGAATTGAAACAGGAGGCTTTAGTTCTCACTGGAGAACCAGCACTCAGTTTGGGAGTTGCTCTATATATTGGCACTTCAGTCTAGAAAGCCCAAAGCCCAGGCTAAGGACCCACATGCTGCCATCATGCAGGATGAAGTTCTTAGCAGAATATTTCAGCAGTTCCTGAGTTTCTACATAGTGTTCAGTGTCTTCCAAAACAATTCCTACTTCTGAAAGGCAAAAAATAGAGATACCTAGAAACTGATGTTTTACTCTAATTTGCAGAAATTGGAAAGTTACAGGCTGACAGTGATGCAAGAAGAGGACACCAATGTGGTCTAAAGAATATTTTTATTTGCCAGTCACAGATTGTTTCAAGAAATCACCATCAAAAAAAGGAAAGATGAAGTTGCCACTGATTTTTAGTGGAGAGCATTTCCCTGTAAACCTGCAGTTGGAAGGCAATGTAATACAAATTTCCCCCTGTCTCTTTGCCTGCGTTTTCCTTGCGGCTGGGCAAGGCACCTCCCTGCCTGGCATTTTGCAGCCCAATCCTGCAGTGTTGCCTGCACTCCCATGCTCACTGTGCAAATCCCAGCAGCCAGGCATGGGGTCTGCTCCCTGTGGGGAGGAAGGAACCTGAGGGACTGTTTGGTGATGGTTTCTGCATATTCTGATGAGACTTCTTACTTATTTTCTTCTTTACCTTTTTCTTATATGGCTGTTTTAAACTCCTTAGAAATTGTGTTCCCTGGGGAAAAAAATTCTACAGGCTTGAGAGAGTTTTCCTTATATTGTACCTAAAATAGAAGAAATTTCTTACCTCTTAGCAATCTGAAGTATTCAAAGGTCTTAAATATTTTACTTTGAGCCATAGCAATATCAATGATAGGTCCTATTTGTCAGATCCTTGAATAAATATGTAAGAAAAGCACCTGGATCACGTTTTGCCATTTATCACACAACATCTGGGGTTTGATCATGTATAACTTTCTCTGAAAAAAAAAAACCTTCTTTCAGATCTACAACTGGTCAAACTCCATTATTTTGGAATTTGGATAAGTGTATGTATATTGTTATAGTTGACCATGTCTGGATGCCAGACACCCGCCAAAACCACTCTGTCACTGCCCTTCTCACCTGGACAGGCAACAGAAAATATGACACAGGCTCATGAGTTAAGGACCAGAAGAGATCATTCACCAAATACCATCAAGGGCAAAACAGACCACAATTGGAGATATTAACTGGATTTATTACTAAACAATTCTGGGCAGGATAATAAGTAGTAAAATAAATCTTAAAACCACCTTCACCCCACCCCTAGCTCCTTCATGAGCTCGTCCTACTCTGACAGTGGCACAGGGAGACAGGGAATGGGGGTTATGGCCTGTTCCTTGCCTATTGTTTCTGCTGCTGCTCAGGGAGAAGAGTCCCTGCTCCAGCACAGGGTCCCTCCCACAGGAGATAGTTCTCCATGAACTCTTCCAGTATGAGTCCATCCCATGGGCAACAGCTCTCCACAAACTGCTCCAGTGTGAGTCACTCTTCCACGGGGTCCAGTCCTTCAGGTACAGTCTACTCCAGCCTAGGTCCCCCACAGGAATTCCTACCTGGAAACCTGCTCCAGTGTGGGCCCTCTCCTCATGGCTCTGCAGGTCCCTGCCAGGAGCCTACACAAGCCTTTCATGGGTTCACAGCCTCCTCTGCCATGCCCCTGTTCCAGCATGGAGCTCCTCCATGGGCTGCAGGAGCACAGCTGTGTCACCACGGCTGCACCTCAAGCTGCAGGGCAACCTCAGCTCCAGAGCCTGGAACAGCTCCTGCCCCTCCTTCTGCACTGACTTTGAGGTCTGCAGAGTTGTTTCTCTCACATATTATCACTCTGCTCTCCTCTGTCTGCAATCTAATGTGTCACCACAGAGGTGTTACCATCATTCCTGATTGCCTTGGCTGATGGCAGGTGCATCCTGGAGCTGGCTGGCACTGCCTCTGCTGGACATGGGGGAAGCTTCCAGCAGTTTCTCACAGAAGCTGCCATTGTAGCCCTCTGCTGCAAAAACCTGGCCATGCAAACCCAGTACAACTGAATCTCTCAGAGGGACTTGACAAAGTGCATACAGAGCAGTATTTCATGGTCTGTGATGGGTCAGTTTAAGAGAGGAAAGAGAACCTCAGACTGACAGGGTATTGCCCTATCTGCTCCATGAAGGTTTCTATTGAAGCACTACATTTCTTTCTTTTCATATTTCTTCTAAATGCTTCTCCAAATCAAAAGTTTCATTACTCTGATATATGAGGTTTTCCACCTGAAGAAGGTTTTTCCTCTTCCAGTCTGCATTTTATGTGGTTGTTTTTTACTAGAGACCTACACAATGACTTAATCAATACAAAGTACCCTCTAGGCAATGAAAGACCACAAGAAAGTGCAGCATCATTAAACTGAATTACAGACAAGCACTTAAGGAGACAAATAAGTATTTTGTTACTATAAAGCTTTGCTTTTTTATAGCTATGATGATTGAAAATGTTTACAAGCATGCATGGCACAGTGGTGGCAGGGGGAAGGCTGAGGGTAGCAAACTTATACTGCTTATTGAGCAGTGGTTGTGAGCTGAAAACCAGAGCCCTCATTCTGGTGTGTTTGGAAAGCCAGTGAGACAGAGCCAGCTCACAGGGCTCTCCTGACCAGCAGCTCCAGCCTGGGGCCAAGGAGGAAGGAGGCACTCAAACACTGAGCGAGAGATGCAGCTCTCCTTGGTGTGAAAATGTCAGGGTAAACTCACAGATGAGAAAAGGAGATGCTGGTCACCAAGAAGTGCACAGGTCCCCAGGGACACCTTACAGACAGATCAGTAATTTCTGTTTTAAATACACAAGTGCCTCCTTCTGTTTTCTCTATTTATTGCCAAAGATCTCTCACTTAGCTATTGAATATTAATAGCTATGATGATTTCTCCTGAAGTAATTTAGAAAAGTCGTCAACTCTTCTGTTAAAAGTTGCTTGTCTGATTTCCAACATCCTCCTAATCAAGTTTTTTCTTTCCCATTACTTAAAAAAAGAAAGAAAAAAGAGAAATTATGCAGTTCATCCAAAATTCCCATGACAGATCATGAATGTATCAACCTTCCTCACCCATCTGTCCTTCTGCCAGGACAGCATATGAACACTTTCCTTATAAAATTGAGGAGCAAAACTGAAATCCCTATTTCAGCTGATGTAGACTTTGGCACATCTCCCTTTGTGGGAGACTAGCCTTCTTCTTAGGATAGGATCACATATTTAATCTTAATAGCTTGCAGCTGGCATAATTATTTAGAACAACAAAACACTTGGGTAACTTTCAGGATAATCTTAAACAAAGCACATAGCTTTTCTGTGAACTAGAAATTCTTTTGTCTTTAAGGTTGCATAGCTGAAGGAGAAAGATGTCTTCATAAACAAGAAAAGTCACCAAACAACAAAAAATGTTTATTCTAACCCTCTTTCCCTCTGCAAAAATATGTGGGCAATGGCTTATACCTGTGCTGAGCACACACTTAAGTTCCTCATGCAAAGAGATCAAATACCTAATTGTAAAAGGATCAGGGATGTGTCAGTTTTGCTAACTGCTCATAAACCACTCCATCCTGTTTGTGCAGAGAGCAGTCCCATGTTAGGACTGTGTATCTGCATCACTTGTGAATTTATATAAGCAGATCCTTAACAGGAATTGAATTGCTAGGTAAGATTTTTGGGTGAGTTTTTAAAAATTGTTTAGCATTGGCTTAACTTTGCTTCATTTGACAGAAATTCAAGAATTCATTATTGACTTAGAGGAGACCAAATTAGGCTTGTGATGAATGCTTTGGCAAACATTCTTTCTTGGTTGTCACACACATTCAAATTGTGATCCAAAACCAACTAGTAGCCTAAACTGTGTTGAAAGCTGTGGCTATGCACATGGGGTTGGACCCTATTCCTCTATTGATTAAACTGCATCATGATTAGCCACAATTTTTTCTTTTTTTTTTTTTTTTTTTTTTTCAGCAATTAATGGCCTTACACCGCACTACCAGTTCCTTTCATGCTCCCTTCCTGGTAAGGGAGCAATCACTGGTGTGATGTCTGGGGAAACCTACAAAATCATAGGTTCATTGGGGAAGGAGTGGAACTAAAGCGATTCTCATCAGCACTGGCTTTATACCTTTCTTTTAAGGGGAAAAACCCTCTAAACATTTATCTATTCCCAGCCTAGAACTAGAGGTTGTCAGGGAGCGTGCAGGAGATGTCTCAGTTGCAGAAGATGTCTGCAAAAAGCTGCTGCCTGCATAACTGTCTGTGCTCTGGATTTTACAGGCCCAGTCTAAATTATTAGAAAGCTGTGGCCATACTTGAATGCTTGTTTACATGCACAGCCATATACTTTAGAAGTCATACTTAAATGTATTTTTTTATTATAAAGAACTTGATATAAACTGTAGCTGTTGTACTGCTGGTATTTAACCAACAGGGAGGAGAAGCGATCTGTGTTGGTCTCCCATGACACAAGAGGCAGCCCATAAAACAAACTGTTAAGATACAACCCTTGCTGTGAAAATGTTTGAGTGTTCTCTGACTAGAGAGTGCAGCACAAGTAGGAATGAAATGCACTTTGCATTTAAATGCAGCTGCAATTGTCATTACCTATCAGCCTCACAATTTATGGCATCTGTCTTTTTTCAGAGAAAATTGTAAAAGTGAGCCAGTTTAACAACATGATCTGAAGCATCTACGATGTATTAGAGCTGTCAACATTGCTAAATATCAGAATTAGAATGAAATAACTTAGTTTCCTTAAATTAGGAAGACAAGGAGGCCCCAAGAGGGTTCTGCTATTAAAAAAATCTTTCTTTATATCTGAATTTGATTTTCTATTCTGTTTCTTCCACTTTGAAATGGGTGAGGCATGGTGAGAAAGGGGATAGGACAGGTCCCATTCAAGTAGGCTCTCTGCTGATCAGTGGAAACTGAAATTTGTGTCAAGGTCATGGGAAAGGTCAATGACCTAATTTGTTTTCCTGCTCTCAGCAGAGCACTTCATGTGCTCCAGAAGAGGAGAGAGAAAGGCTCAGATCTTATGGGCAATGCACTAACACTATGAAGTGCTCTGTGTCATCCACCAAGGCATTGTGCAGAAAGCCTTGCCTTTTTTACACCTATGAATATGACAAGTCCTCAGACCTCCTGGCAGCCACTCCCATTAATCCCTCACTAGCAGCCAGCTGCCCACACCACTGCCTGGACATCTGTTATTAACATCCAGCAACGTTTGTGCTCCTTCCCTCACCAGCACCCATTGTGTATGGCCAGGATGGATTAGTGGGGCTTTCTTACATGTGAGAAATTCCATCAAGGAGCTGAGATACAATCAAGAAGCAGCAGATCAAGGCCATTAAACACCAATTTTGCAGTGAGGACCCATTACTGATTCAGGCTCTATTTAGAGTCCCTGTGACCCAGGCACGGGCTGCCACTCAGCTCTCATGGGGAAAGAGCTGACACTGCCCTGCAGCACCAGCAGCACAGATGAAACTGGTAGGGGTGTAGAACAAAACACATAAATGGATCCCAGTGCCACAGGCACCACGTGGTTCAACCTGAGTCACCCAAGAGTCCACTCCTATCTCATTTCTGGCATGGCAGGTGAGGGTCAGAGCTTTGCCAGATGCTGGCTGAGGAGGGATTTTGCCAAAAGCCCAGTGAGGGCTGGATCTCCCTCTAAGTACTAGCAAGCTGCTTGCAAAAATCATGCCATCTGCTTCCCTAGAGTGCTGGGGAAGGACAGAAAGGGCCAGCTTGATGCCTGGTATAGCCTGGGACCTCTGATGAGAGAATGCTGCTCAGAGGGAGCCTTTGGGAAGTACTGAAGAACCACCTCCCATTTGCCAGCATTTCCCCATCTAAGTCTCCATGAGATTTCCATCTTTGCATCCATCTTTGCATCCAGGCAGAAGGCCCTGGAAGGTGATGGTTGTCCCAGGCAGGGACTCAGGGAAAACAAGGCCTGCCAAGGTGACAGGCAGGTGTGGACAGCAGCTCAGCCCTGATGCTGGGAGCTCCCCAAGCTGCAGAGACAAACCCTGTGACGGAAAGCCTGTCTGGCAGTGGGCTTCATATTTCTGTGTTTGCTCAGGCCCCTTTCAGGCAATCCCAGTTCTGCTGGTTGTTGTGTCAGCACCACACACTCACAGAGCAGGTAGTGTTAGCAGGGATCTCCAGAGGTCATCTGGTCCAAGCCCCTGATGAAGAAGGACCACCCTCAGACAGATGGACAGTGGTTGCCATTGAAAAAGCCCAGCTCCTCCTTGCACCATCCCTTCAGATACCTGTAGATATGCAGAAGATCATCTGTGCCTCCTCTTCTCAGGCTGAACAGTCCCAGCTCTTGCATATTTGGAGAGATACTCCAGTCCCACATTTGCTATTACATGGTAGAGTGGTCATGCTCTGATGTGGGAACTGTGCCTGTGCACAGAAAGTTCCTCCTTCAAGGAAGTTTGAAAAACAAAACTGTCTAGCAACTTACTTTCTCAGTACCTTTCATATTCATATGACCTGATCTAGGTAAAGTGTATGTGCTTAAACAGGGCAACCCTTTAGAAGCACCTCTCAATTCTAAAGCAGTTTTCTAGTGTTTAGACAGAAGAAGAGAGGAAATATCTTGAGGATCTCCTAAAGTTCTCCAGAAATTGTACAGGTGCCTCCATAAATCTAACCTGATTTAAACAAAAGTGCTCAGTATCTAATTTGGTTCTTTTTCAGATTTATGATCAGTTGCACATAGCAGCAAAAGGAAAGCTTAGTACTGTCATCCCATCTGATATTCAGGCACCAGGATTAACCCTCACTGCATTGACTTCTTCTATTTCCATGTTTGAATAGCATTAGAGTGAGGTAAAAAGTAAGAAAATGCTGAAATCCTCCAACATTCAAGTTGTAGGCAACATTTATGCTTGCCTCTGAGATGGGATTATTGCTTTTCTAGGATATTCTCCTACATGAAGGAATCCAAATTTAGCATCATCCTGAGTCCATGCACCCCCTGAAATGCACAAGGTTGGGAAAATTGTAGACAATGTCAACTGCAAATCCCCCTTTCTGTGCTTTAGAGCAGATTCTGGTAACTTTGTGGTGTTGGTCAGCCATTCTGTGATTTTCCTTCCCGGTTCAAGGACTGAACCTACCAGGAGAAAGCCAGTTGGAGCTAGGAGAGACTCACTTCAGCATGTGGAGGGAGTTGCACATGGTTGATAGCACTGAAGCTGCTAGGGTCCCATTCTACCATCAGACCTGGAAGCCTGTGAGTCAGCAAGGCCTCAGGAGTGCCAGCCCTGAAAGGAGGAGAGCTGGGTGTGCTCAGGAATAGCCCACACTGGGGAAGGCTCCCCTGCTGCTCTGCTCACAGGGCTGCTCAGCAGCCATGGCGAACACAGCCTGGAGAGTCCCGAGGGAGGGAAGAGCCTTCCACCACAGAGAGGATCACAGACCTGGGGAGAGAAGCTGGCAGTTCAAGGCAGGTCTTTGGCAGTTCAGGCTAATTAGAAACATGGTGTATTGACTTTGCTGTTAGACACCCCAGCTTTTGCCATTTGAGAGACATGCTTTTCTCTAGTATCAGTATTGCTCACAGTCTGTTTCTCAAATCTGGGGTTGTTTGCCATCTGTGAGGTTATGTATTTATGTAGATAGATTAAATAGCTCTCTGACACACTGCTTCCATTTCTATTGTGCTAGTTTATAAATTTACATGGTTACAACATTCTCTAATTCAGTGTTAAGAATAACATCTTTAGACACAGACGTTGGTAATATTAACTCCCGCCTCTCCAAGTATGGCAAGCAACTATTAGTAGCATTAGTATTCTATTAGCAGACATTTCACAGAGAATGAAATTCACTTAAATTAGAGCTGGCTGAAAAAGGTAATACATGCATTAAATATTAATATAGTTTCCTCATGAAAATATTCAGAGGACACATAAGAACTGTCATTCCGCTTTCTTTTCCATTTGTGGACTATCTGTGATCATAATTTTCTTCCATTCATTCTTTATTTAATGAATTGATTATGAATATTTGAAAATCAAGCTGTGATGTTGAATTGTTGTTCATCAGAGAAGTCACAGAGTACTTTTTACATATTCAAGCATTTATGAAGCAATTCCTCACATGTGCTGGATAAAATCTTGTTTCCACAAATTTTCTGTGATACAGCTTTGAAACTCCTGTTTTATAAACAGTTTAACACAAATAACTTCTAAAAGTGTCATGAATTGTGCATGCTGGGGTCAGTTCAGCAGCACAGATTCTACCAGGTGCAAATGTCCATGTGCAGAACCAACCTAACAAAACAGTAAAAGAAATGCAGATCTGCTGCTTGTGTTTAAAGTTGAATTATATTCTGTATTTTAGCCAATCTAGGGAGACATTTATCTCCAGCTGTAGCACCTCTAAAGGCCTATTCATTGCATCCTTTCAGACATCTCTGGATCTATCAGTCTCTCATTGCAGTGCCTCGGGAGGCAGTATTGATATTCAGCTTAGACACGCCATTTTTGGATAGCTTATGCTGGGTGAAATGAATGTAAGTGAAAGTCTCAGATATTGCACTAGTTGGTTATTGCATCTCTTGCAGCCCAAAAATTAAGCTAGTTATGAAAATTATAGCTTGACATGGATACAGTCATCAGTATTTGTTGTTCTCTTTGGGGTTTTTTTGTGTTAAATTGGAACTCTTGGAGAGTTTGATTGTTTTGTTTGTTTATTAAGTGAGGTTTTGAGGTTCAAATGAAGTCATTTCTGTGTACACTAATTTAATTCTATGTGATACCAAGAACTGTTTATGGGACTTGTTTAGACTGTTTCAGTGTCATTATCTAAAAGTATTGGAATGGCTTTCAAAATCTGAAGCCATGGAAAAAATATTGTGTTGCTTTTTTGCCTGTGAAAAAATCTGAACTTGATAAATATTCAAACTGAGCAACAGGGCTTCTGACCTGACTAAGCAACTCCAAATTCAAGATATTTTAAAGTCTCGTAGAGCCTCTCATGAATTGTAGAAGGAGTAGTGAATAATATTTAATCAATGATCAAAGAGATATAATGAGAAGTAAGCTCTACAGCATCTCAGAATATTATTGCATGAGGTTTTCAAGCGCTATTCTCTTTAGGAGCACTTGAAATATTCATGTATTTAGGCAATTGATAATTCTTGAGTGCCTCCCAAAATAATATTGGGTTTTTCATTTTGTGCCTTTTCAAAGCAGCACAGAATACTCACTCCCAGAACATCCAACATCTGCAAGGCAATTTAGACTAGCAACCCAAAACTGGAGTCACTTCTAGCCAATATTAAAAATGTAGATCTTAGCTGCATTACAAGGAATCAAATGAATTGTACACAGCACACACCAAGATGCCAAGCACTGATCTTTTTTTTTGGAACAGATGTAGCCTCATGCTGTTGAATCTTCATATTCAAATAGACACATGAGAAATGCATAGCATTTAGCACATTCCTTCAGAGCAGTAACTCCAAGGGCAAGTTAAAATAACTAGCATTATTTCTCTGACTGTTAACAAAAATAAATTCATACTGCATATCTTCGTCTATCTCTCAGTGGAGTACAACACGTTTTTAGGGCCTCCCTGTTTGTTTCCTCTGAAGAATACTCAGTAAACACTTTCCTTTGCAATGTGAGCAATTGCAAGGACTGTTCACCTGCAGACCAGGGTTTTCCATGCTGCACAAACAAGGCACAAGGACATGCTGTCTCAGTGGGATGAAGCAGATAGGCACCGTGCTTGAGCTGCACAATTCTGTTCCTTTTAATACACATTTCACTTTCTGTACAGCATTAGAATCTACAACTTGGCTTTAATAGTAACACAGAGCTGAAAACGTGACAAGGACTTTACAGACATTAGCAAGAGACATCCAGGCTCCCAAAGGGTTTGCAGCTTCTCTAGCTGATATAGAGGCTTCAGGATAAGCACTGAAAGAAAGGCAGCCAGCCTGTCTTCTGTCCTACTCTGTTTTGTAGAATCCTGCATTCTGATGAATTCTTTGTTTTTAAATTGGGAAATTCTAGCAACAATCATTGCAACTTTCTTCACTGATTTTGATGCTTTGTTTTAAAGGGAAGCCAATACTGAAAGGCTGGTCAGCTGGTGAAATAGGTGATGATAGCTCCTCCAGAAATAATGATTTCATGAGGTGCAGAAACAGCATGCAAGTTCTTTTCAAAAATATTAAATAAATGTTTAAAAGGGACCATCTTGCTTTTATTTTTTCATTAAAAAATCTTTGGCTTTCAGCATTACACCGCCAAACTCTAAGTATTAATCTGACAAATTCTGATCTCTATTTATTGTAAGGCTAGGAGAGACATTGGCTTTTGCAAAATTTATCAACTATTTACAAGTGTTAATGTTTGCAAAGTTCCTGGGTTGGGCTATGCATCTGCAGGACTGTTATTTGGAGAGAGATAAAGGCAACTTCAAAAAAAAAATACCCCATCTCTCTGCTATATTATTAGATGCTTTCTGGGTTTGTTCTCACTTTTCCTAGGTTATTCCATTCCAAAGGTCCTGTTTTGTCCTTAAGACACTACTGTGCTTGAAATCAAAGACATGACCATTTTTTTTGCTGAATTAAACATACAGTCAGATTTCTCAGCTCCTATGCCCTTTTCTTTCTTTATGTCTCTCTTTCCTAAGGACATTTCTTATAACTTCAAGTCTACTTAAATAATTGGCCCTAGAACAACAATTCCATTCTGTGATAACTTTAGAGGTCTCAAATTCATTTTGTTCCACCCTGGAACACACAAAATATGATGTCCAGAAAAGACCACAAAACAGAAGTGCTGGATTTGTATATATTACATACTGGAGGAGGAGGGAGGGGATCACATTATTTTGAATCTTTTTTTTTTTTCCCTTTTGTCTCTCTGTTTGGAAGTGATCTGCACCACATACCAGGAATATTCACATTATAAACTTGTTGAATTTGTACTTCTTCATAAATTTTTACGCATTGGTAGTGGAGACTGATCTAAGGAAATGCACTTAGCCAGAAATTTTTGGCCATTTTTTTTACTTCAGCACTAGGGGAGGTGTGTTTATTGGGGTGGACTTCTGAGATTTGGTGATCTGTTTGCCAAGTATATTTTCTCTCTGATTTATTAATCTATTTTTACTGCAAAGTTGTCATGCCATGGATGATTGTATCATCCTCCCAATTAAAGCAGTCCAGGACTGTTCAGGAGGAGCCTTTCTCTAGAAATTATCTGGGAAAGTTTGCCTATTCATTCATCCTGGTGTATGCTGGTCCATGCCACTCTTTACCAGATGAAAAATGAGATTAGAGTTTAGTTGGAATGTTCCTGGATTTCTCTCCTGTTTGCTGCCTGAATGTGGGCTCTCCTGGCCATCTACTTGATTGTCTTGCTTGTGCAGATTCCTGGCACTGTATGGAGCCAGTGCCCTCTCCAAGTGCATCTGAGTGCTGCTGGCTTTTGTGGTATCATGAGAGCTGTCCTCCTCCAGCTTCTTCTGCCATCATATCTTCTGCTCCAAAAGCTGAGCACACCTTGTTCCTCCCACTTCATCAGAGGCCCCCTAATCACCCCCTGCAGCACAAATGGCTGCTCAGGCCCCATCCCCAGGTCAGCTTGCTGGAAGGACCTGCACAGCAGCTTCTGCCATCTCCAACACTAGCAGCAGTCTCAGGACTCAGACTGACAGAGGAGTAAGATGGTCAGTATATGGACACAGCTGTACCCTGCGCTGGGTTAGACCCTCCATTCCTATTTGCCAGCATCTTCATTCAGACCTTTCCATTGCTGGCACATCTCATGGGCCCAAAGCAATTTCAGGCACAGGTGGCTTAAATGCTAGTCACAACTTGTTTCACCCTGTGTAGCTGTGAGGCTTTAGTTTGTCTGTTTGCTCAGGGCTAACATTAGAAGAGGTTGAAAAAGCAACTTCAAAAATAAAACTTTATGAGTGTATTTACTGTGCATGACATATTTACATACACCTATATAACGAGGTGTGGGAGCTTTGCAGCACTTCCCAAGGCCACGTAAGCACTGCCTCAAAAGGGAGACACATAGAAATAAATGAATACTCATAAAACTGCATTGACACTCATTGATCCTGTTACACCAAAGATTTACATGACACCTTACTGTTTTTCTGTCCTGAGAGTTATAATTCTTGCACAGTTTCCACCAGTCACCTGACCTCATTGTGTTACTCTTGCTTGAAAAAGGGGTGGGAACTTGGCCTCACTGACATCAGTGGTAAAGCCTCCATTAAGCTCACCAAAAGAAAATGTTCTTAGCCCCTAGGTCTAAATGAGGGGTTTGTATAAGTGTCTTCAGCAAAGCAGGCTTTTGCATCTCGAAGGAGAGCTGTGCTGCAAAGAGCACAATGAGAGACACTTCCCACAGTAAATTAAGTAAGGTGACTAAAAGGCAATGGTACAGGGACTTCTAAAGAGAAGCAAAGTGTGAAGGCAGTTGCACTGAAGTTTTTAGCACATATGGGGTTCAGCCCAGGGCCTGAGCACACAGCTTCCCCTCTGCTTCCCTTTCTGACATTCACCAACAGCAGGAGTGTCTCATCAGGTCTTTACTAAGGTCACTGGTTTTGGAGAATGTGGTTAATGCAACTCTGATGATTTCCTGAGGGATCCTAGATGGCAGATTTATTGATTGATTATAATTTACAAACCCTATAAACAAATGTAAACCTATCCTCTCTTGCACAGAGAATAGTGCAGCTAGAAGCCACTTCTCCAGTGCAGGGTCTTCAGACACAAGAAATAGAATGGGCTGGGTTAGAAGAAACTTTAAAGATCATTTTCTTCCAACACCCCCTCCATGGCTATGGACACCTTCTACTGGACCAGGTTGCTGAGAGGCGTATCCAACCTGGTCAGGAACACTTCCAGGGATGAGGCATCCACAACTCTGTGCAACCTGTCCAGTGCCTCACCGCCCTCACAGTAAAGAACTTCTTCCTTATAGCTAATCTAAAGCTACCCTCTTTCATTTTAAAGCCCTTCTTCCTTGTCTAATTCCTAAATACTCTTATGAAAGTCCCTCTCCAGCTTTTTTGTAGGTCCCTTTTGGTCTATAGGGTCTCCCCAGAGCTTTTTGTACTCCATGCTGAACGTTCACAGTTCTTTCAGCCTGTCTTCATAGGAGAGGAGCTCCAGCCACCTGATCATCTTGGTGATTCTCCCCTGGGCTTGCTTCAGCAGGTTCATGTCCTTTTTATTCTGAGGGCCCCAGAGCTGCATGCAGACTCCAGCTAGCTCCCATCAGTGTAGAACAGAAAGGCAGAATCCCCTCCCTCGACCTGCTGCCCACACCCCTTTGGATGCAGCCCAGGACACTTTTGGCTCTCTGGGCTGTGAGTGCACGTAGCTGGCTCATGACAAGCTTCTTGTGAACCAACACCCCAAAGTCCTTCTCCTCAGTGCTGCTCCCAGTCCATTCTCCTACCAGCCTGCATTTGTGCTTGGGATTGCCTCAGCAATCCAACATGTGCATCCAACAAGCAACACATGCAGGACTTCGTGCAGGGTCTTGAACTTGGCCTTGTTGATCTCCATGTAGATGTGTCTTCTAATTTCCATGGCAAATGCTGATCTTCCCACCAGGCCCTGTTGTTGCCATCCAGAGCTGCCATCCCCAGAGGTGTTTAAGAGGAGTCTGTTTCTGGGTGATGGGCTTGGGATTGTTACAGTGATAATGCTGGGTTGATAGTTGTTCTTTGTGATCCTTAATGCCTCTTACAACCTTGACAATTCTGATTCTAAAAAAACAAGAAAAGATTGTATTAAACTATCTGATGAGAGAAAAAACAGTAGATAGCATTTGTGATTCCTTCTTACAAGAAATGGCTTTGTACTGTGCTCTGTTTCAGGATGGTATTTACCTTTGTCCTATGTTCCACTTTGGGTTACAAAAAGATAAAAAGAAGCAAATGTTCAAGCACAGATGATGTCTTTGTGGTAGAATCCAGTCCTATAGAAATACTGACAACATGTCACCATATTCAAAATATTTATTCCTATTCTTCATATCACTTTACTGTAATATCACTAGAGGAATCCAAAAGTAGGTGACAAATAAGATTTTAATATATGTAGAATGTTATTCCTGCAGAGATGCATTTTGCTTAGATATGTTATTTAACCACATGGGCAAGCAATTCCATTATGGAAATACAGTGAATGAATGGCTGTGGAAACTCACTATATTCACTGCTTTGTCTTCAGATTTCTATGTGCAATTTAACTGCAAGACCTTTCAAGCTTGACAGAACAAAAGCCATTACTTGGAGGCACTGGCAAAGGGAACTGTGGAGTCCTAAAATTTTGTAAACATACTTGGAGGTCCTTGAGCTTTAACCACAGAAAATGGAATTCAGCTCAGAGGCAAATGTGTGTGCAAGGGCACTGACTGCAGTTTGCACCAGGCCCCATTGGAGGAGCTTTGCTGCACAACATAACTCATGTCAAGGTTTCCCTTCATTATTTACATAGGCAAATGACCATGAGCTTTCCTTTTATACCTTTAAAATTAGATACTAACAAGCAGTTGCAATGTAATCTTAATTGAATCCTACTAAGGAATTTTCCTAATTCAGAGTCCATGCCCCATGCACACACTTTGTCAGGGCAGCCAGTGTTTGAAAAAGGTCACAGTCTGACTTCAAAGGAATTAGTTTTGTCTGGAGGAACAGGAGAGACCACAGGGCCCAGGGTTTATCTGCATGGCCACAGCCAGAAGCATCTCAGGAGAGCATCGGGTCTAAATGTATCCTTCAGTTAATCCCATACTGAACCACATATCTTGCAGGATCTGTACTGGTTTCCTTAAGAGAACTGAAGCTGAAGGGCCTAACATCTTTTTGCAAGTAGGGATTTTTATCCCAGTCTTGACAGATAAAGCCTCATAGTTAAGGGCTTGGTAGCTGCCTGTTTTAAAAGAGCTTTGGAACTTTTAATGTGATTGTTCTCCAGAAGCAATTTGAAAAAAAAAACCAAAACCCAAAACCTTTATAAACTATGAAACACAGTTCTGCAGTGCCTAAGGCTGGAGGCAGCCACCACAGGCACTTCAGCAAGCTGGGAGATGAAAGACACAGCTCTCAGCAGCAGTCAGTGCTAAAAAGGGTTGCCCCAAAATTCACAGATAAGAACCTATAAGCAAAATATTAATAGAACTAAAATTTAGCTATCGGTAATATGTGAGGATGATTACTCAACTGATTATGAAATGCCATAACTTCTTAAGCTCATGAGTTGCTTCATAGAGATATAATGGGAGGAAAAATTATGTTTTCAGAAATAAATAATTTCATAAAATGTGTATTAAGAGCCAAAAATATTGATAGGCATCACTGGAGCGAGGCAGAGTAACAAAAATCACTGAAGAAAATAAATACTTGGAAGATGATGAAAAATATACTTGGGACAATTTGCTTTTTATTTATAGCAGTACATTTAGGGGTTAGCTCCAATCAATACTGATATTAAAGACAGAAGACTAATGAGAGGAATTAATTGATTGGAGTTTTTATGCCTCCTTTTCCTGATGTTTTCAGAAACAAAAATAGAAGTATGAAATTATGATATAAATTAAAATCCAAAGACTGGCCAGAAAAACACTAGACTTAAATGAGCATTAAAACAGCACCAGCTTGTTCCTGGGGATCTCCTACTATTTATTGTATGGATTGCTAATGAAAGGTGCCAGACTCACTCTTCTTTTGGTATAACAACACACCAAGGGGTTCTGGATAGAATACAGGATGATACTAGGGTGTCTCCGAAGCACAGGCAAAGCCAAATAATGCCATCTGGTAGCCCTGTTTTAGTCAGTGAATGGAAAAGCTATTGGAAGGTTATGACAAGCACACCAAAGCTTAATAGTGCAGAGATACTAATACTTTCTCCCTTGCCTAATTACCCCAGCAAAAAGTCTGCACCATCCTGGTCTCTGTAAATGATTCAATTTTCTTTTTATTTTTTTTTTATCCCCTGGGCATGCTTCTGCAGCATTTAACATGTTTTGAGCATTGCTCACACAATAAATTAATAACCAAGCATAAAAAAAAACTATTACCCCAAACTCTATCTTCCCAAGGTACAATTTCTGCCTAGAATTAATTTTATGCAGGCAAACCCTACTCTTAAGCAAAAAACAAACAGGAAAAGAAAAAGTGTCTTGTGGACATGATTTTCTGAGCCTGAGAGAGTTTTTCAGCCTGTCAGTAGCTGATCTGTTCCCAAAGGAAAATCTTTTGGGAACATTCTCTTTCAAGAACTGTTTTTTGTAAAATAGGTTTTGGTTTCCAAAACAATGTCACACAGATGTTGTGAATGTGTTTTTCTCTTGTTCCACCAATGGCACCAGAGAGGGGGTTCCTTTGGCCAGTCATGTTGACCTGCATGGGAACACCTGATAAAAAGGGTTGCTAAACTCTGAAATCCCTGAAATAAAGGCTTCTGCCTCATCTGGGATGGAAAACATCACTGTTGTTATTTGAATCTATGCTGCTATTTCATGTCCACTATCAATAGTGTCTTCTCTGACAAGTGTATTCACCAGGCATAAATATGGCATAAACAAGGTATGGTTTTCCTTGTGCTCCTTTGGTACAGCTCATGCCTCATGTCTACAGGACTATCAAAACACTTACTGCAGTCTTTGCACTCTGACATGCCTGATAGCCGGAGGAAAGGCAGCAGTACTTTGAGTTTCCTGCTCCCAGCAGACCCTAAACAACAGCTTGGAATCCTGCTATCCTTTATCCTGCCCTTTCATAGGTCATTCCTACCACCAAAGGTTCTTCACAGCATCAAGATCAGGGGGAAGGTAGTTTGGGCAGATGCTCATTCTGTTTAAGGGTATCACCATGTACCTTACCTAGGAGGGTCAGGACAGAGTTTCCTTCCAAAGGAGCTGTGGGAGATCAAGGCCTGTTTGACTCTGGTACAAACAGTACAGAATTTTGGCTGCAATCAAGGATCTATTAACTGCCTTGCTCCAAAGCACCCAGGCTGTTCAGGGTTGACCCTGAGCATATGGTACCTGTACTGCCACAGGCAGCCAAAACCCCTTCCCCCTCTTCATCCAAGCTCATCTTGCCTGCCATGCGCTGGCCACGTGGCCCTTGCCAATCTGCCCCTCTGCAGCAGCTGCCATTGCCTGCTGAGCACGGTCCCCAAGCTGCCAGAGCAGGCAACCCTCACAGAGACGGCTCCTCCTCCAGGGAGGGACACTCATGGGGAGCCAGGCTGCTTTGGGAAGAGTAAATACGTGTTTTAACTCTTTTTGGGAATGAAGATAAAACAAGCATGCTGTGAGTTGAAGGCCTGTTCTGGCCTCTCTTAATGAGAAGAGGCTTCTAGTCATCCGTGGCTCTGAAGATGGCCACGGCCCATGCCAGGTGGAGCTCTGCCAGGGGCAACACCTGTGTGGTGTTCTCCATCAAAGGCTGCTGGAGAAGGAGGCTAAGCCCTCAAGCAAACAACTACGTTCTCAAATTCACACCCTGGAGCCTGAATCAGCATAGGCAAGAAATGTTCTGCAGCAGAAACATCAACCATTGTCCTTTCTTTGAGGACCAGAACTGTCCTTTTCCTCATGAACTCTTTGGCAGATGTGGAGGCATCGAAGCCTGGATGCAAGATCCCATAATGGAAAACTGGGAAACAAGTCATGAATTGTTCAGCAAACAGAGGTGATGCCTACCTATGGCAAGCTTATTGTCCTGGCCTCTTCAGCCTTTAGCAGCCTAAAGAAATAAATATAAATTGCTCACAGAGCAAAGAAAACAGGCAATGAAATAGTGATATACATTCTAGGAGATGTCCTTTAAATGTCCCATCTGGCTTGCTGGATGATGCCTTTGTGAATATTTGTAATTAATGGTAAGAATTGAACAGAATATTTCCTAGTAACAGGAAATAATTTTGAGCTAGGCGTACTTTTTGAAAAAGAAAAAGCTGATGCACCTGCCTGGAGTATGCGTGCTGGACTTGGGCAGAGCAAGGCAGGCAGGTGCCCATACCATGGGCTAAGGGTCTGATTTTGGCATGTGCATGGTGGCTCTTAGCTGGTCCTTGTTTGGCCTCTCACCCTGTGGGCTCAGAGAGCTTGGCAGGGTTCAGGACCTGCTCTGCTCTGCCAACAGGTCTCATACTTGGCATTTTGGAAAGTTCAATAGCCAGGCCTGAAATTCTGTGTGTGGATGTAAGATACTGAGAAAAGACAACTATGGGGTGTGAAACTCTAACAATTTTGTACAAAAGATGCCCTCTCAGCCAGCAGTAAACTGAGCCAAAGTCCATGGCTCCTTGCTTATGAATGCATAAGCATTAGGGGTTAGGCAGGCAGAAAATAACTTTTTGTGCATTAGTCTGCCAAGCTTATTTAAAGCAACCAGGACCATTGCAGCTTCTTGCAAGTCACTTGAAACAAGAACATCCTTAGTGCTTTTCATTGTGGGAAAAATTTTACAGGGAAGTGTCCAAGCAATGGCAGTTTTGGACCTTGGAACAAACTAGTCTCAAACATTATTCATCTGTAGCAGAGCTGCAGTAGAACACAAGGGACCTAAGGAAGCTGCTAGAACATGAGGCACCTAAGGATGGAAACTCAGTTTCAGTTGGTTACACAGAGCAGTGAGCTGAAGGCTGAATTGAAGCTCAGATGTTAAAGGCTGAGAAGCATAAAGTAGGATTTGGTTTGGAAAAATATGGATTGGATTTCAAGAGGTAGTACCATAGTTTTTGGCTTGGAAAACACGCAACTCTGAACAAAAACAGAATAAAAACTTCTCTGAGAAAACATACATTATTCAAATATCTAAAGCATTTTTATTGACAACCTTTAAATACAAATAAGCTTGTTCTGGAGTGTTTTAAGACATTTAATTGGTGTTTATGCAACTGTGCTCCAGGGGAACTGAGGCATGGAGAAGGATGTTGAATGTAACTATCTTCCTTGTGGTAAAAATATGGTATTTCCAACCCACATGCTTCCATCTCAGAGAAAAGTTGCTGGACATGTCATGTCAACCTACAGAAACCTTCTCATTTTCTGCCAGGGTAGTGGAGGGACTCCTGCACAGCTAAGTTTCCTTGGCACCTACTTTTTAACCCACCTAGCAGAATATATGTGAATCTGAGCAGCTAGGATATTCTCCCAGCCCTCTGTACTCGTGTGCTCTGCACACTGGCCAAGGCTCAAACTGAGAGTGCTGCTCCAGGGCCTGTTTTTCAGTGAGCTTAGCTCAGCAGTGTAACCCCTTGGGAATCACAGAGATAAATAGAGCTTTCACCCCTCTGGTCTTTGAGCCTCCATCCAGCTTGCTTTGTCCTTTGGTGCCTGACTGTCTTAAACAAGTGTGACAGAGACTCCTGACATTATTGCCCAGTGTTTCTGGGCAATGCTGGTCATGTGGTGCTCTAAAAACACTGAAGGAGAAGTCAGATCATTGAGGAACCTTCAGCTCAGCAGAAACTCTGGAGCCCTCCAGGAAATATTTCAGTGAAGATGAGTTGATGGGTAGAAAAAGACAGCAAGCCTGGGGAGGGAAGAAAGACATATTTTTTTGTTATTTTAAACACATGTACTTGTCTTGATTCATAATAGGAATCTGGGTGGGAAGCACAGCTGGGAGGATAGAGGGAGAGGTTTATTTTTATTTGAAAATATGTGCTAATTGTGGCTCAAAGCAGGGAGAGAGGGTGGGACAGTGTATGATGAATAAGCCACCTGCAGTGAAGGTGGGGAAGGAAGGAAGTTTTTACTATCTGTCAATTGAAAATATATGTATTTCTTCTCTGGTGACTGAATCACAGCTAGGCAGGCAGCCTCAGAGAACTGAGTAACTCACATTCAGCTCTGCTTCTGGCAAGAGCTTTTATGGCTTGGTTCTAGCACCTTTTATTTAGCCTTGTGTGAACAATTGGTTTTGGGTGGAATGAAATGTTTCAGTCAACCCAAAACTGACATTTGTTTTCACTCAGTCTTCTAAAAAGCATATTCTTTCTCTTTCAGGCATCAGTTTGTATTATTTTTGTATTTGTTTAAAGCCAAGTAGTGGAAATGCAGAGGCATGATTTATACATGCAAGAAATTGGAAAAAAATTCATTCTTCTCAGCAATGAAAAATACAGGAATATCCACGCCACTCTCCCATATTGTAAGAAAATTCTCTTTAAGCTTCTACTTTTTGAGAAACTTTTAACACCAGGTTATGGGTGATTCTGAGTGGCAGGGTATCTGGCCAGGGCTCTGTATCAAATACCTGACTACATACCAGTATTGAAGCTGATAAGCAACCAGGCACTCAGTTACCCCACACATTGGGTAAATGTGCAAATGCTCTTTATGTTATTGACTAAGGTAGAGCTTCATCAAGAGACATCCACAGAATGGTGTTAAACTATCTGGCACAGATAGTTCAGACAGGAACACAAAGAACACTATTTGAATTAACAGATTAGTTGCTACCGGTGTGAGTTTTTTGGAGCGTTGCTTTATTTTCTTCAGCACCCAGAATGTAAATGTATGTCATGAGCAGAATGCAGTCTGAGAGCCTCAGATACTCTGGAGCTGTGCTGGAGGGGTTCTACCACAAGGGACAGGACACACACCTTGTTCTGCAGAATTCCACATAAACTCTCATGGGCCCAATAGTTCTGAACTACTAAAAAAAGTTCCGCTATTTCCAATTACTATTCTATTTTTCTCTTAACCTAAATTATTCAGCCCTGCTTTGTAAGTGGGTTTTGGACCAGTGACCCCCAAGAGGAGATAAAGCAGGATTTTTTTTTATTTCCTTCTTTTTAATTTTGTGAGCAGCTAAAAAAGAAGGGCACATAATTCCCACTTCTGCTTTTACCTTTGAAAAATCCTGCTGTAATCCTAACTGTATTGTTTAGCTGTCTAATACCTTTGAAATCCACTAAAACACTCCATCCTTTATGCAGCAAAGTGCAGTATTTTATGGCTGCTTGAATGAGAAAAAGGCACGTTAAGGAGCAGACAAAAAGTAAAGTTTGGATTTCTACTCTCTGAGTTTTAAAAACCAAGAGGGAGTTCTGATGAGGAAGGAAAGAATGAAAGGGAAAAATAGTCAGGGATACAGTGATATACTCTTGAGTCTATGGCCAAGATTTCCCTACTCTCCCACTCCAACAGGAGTTCTCATTGTCTGTGTTTCATGTGAATTATTATTAACCACCACTTGACTTCTCTTCAGCTTACTCATTAAACACGCTTAACAGCCTCTGATAACACTCATAACTTGCCTATGTCTAGTGGGATATTTTCAGTATGAAAAACACTATGTAGAAATCAAACTCTTCTCTGCATCATCTGACACAGTTTGACATGAAAACAAAGGAGGCAAATAGATATAGCCAGGACTAATATACAAACACTCACAGACAAAACACTTAGGCACCATGAAATGCCTAACAATTTTTTTGTTCTTCACATCCAAAAGATGGCCAGGAGGTGCTCTTGAGAAGACCTTTGCAGTGAGCTTCATTGAAAAAAAGCTCCTAAAAGACCATGCATGAAGCAATATAGAGAGTGAGTCAATTAGGAAATCATCCGTGTCATGTGATACTGAAGTTCTGTGGCTGGTATATATACTACAGTTTTCCCATAAATAGAAGTTAGGAAATTGTTGCTCTAAAACTTGAATGTGCAGCTAATTTGAACGTGATCTCACAGAGGGCTGTTGGGAGTTCCTTTTTGTTATTATTTGGTGATTAAGCATAGCTAGTACATCTGAAACTCTTTGTCTATTCATTCCACTTTTAGACTTGGAGCAGCAGATGCCATACCAGCTCACAACAGAAGATGATTCAAGCAGAGATTTCTCTCTATTTTGGGGATTTGCAAAGGCTTCCTCAGCCTTCAGAACTCTGCTCATTAGTTTCTTGACTGCTGTCATAAATCTCTTATTTTGATAACTTACTCATTAGCCCAGACAAGCAACAAGCAACCCTTGGCAGAGTTCAGGACCAATCTATATGGTGGAGAGAAAGCAACAAAATATATCTGGCTTCTTCAATGGAAATTTAAGCCTAATACATCCACACTTTGTTTTTCACTGCTCAGAAAAATGGGTTGATGCTTGGATTTCCTGGGCTCAGGTTGGTTTTTTTTCAGTCAGGCTGCATTTTACTCTGATGCACTCTCATTTCCTTTAATGAGAGTTGCCGTTTTTCAGTGAATAGAGAATCATTAATCATACATTGTCTCTTCAAACACGATCCACAGACACTTTTCTTATTCTAAAGAAAAGCCCTCCCTCCTCCTCTGGAAGTGCCATATTTTACAAAAGGTTTCCCACTACTTGGAAACTAACTAGTGGCTGGAAATCTGTGTCTCCAAAGGCCATGGATTCAAGAAAATAAATCATTAGACTGCCATCAGCTGTTTAAGGTAAAAGTGATGTCACTGTTGAGATTTGTGCTTCCATACACACAAACAAGATGAACACTGGTCAGGAAGGAATTTTTCATAAGTACCAAGTTATTTGACATACTTAAATAAGAGTTTTTAGCCAAGAAAACACACACACAAAAATATTTTCCAGCATGAACAGATGTTAAAAGTTTGATCTTTGGTGTATAATCTGTAGCAGACATACAGAAACTCACAGGAACTTATGAAGTTATTTCATTTTAAATTGTAATGCATGTCTGATGAGAATATGGTTAGCTGGCAATGCTAACAGCATCAGTAAAGGTCAGCTCTCTTACAGTAAAGACAAGCAAGCACTAACCTATTTCTCTGCTACTTTGCAATCAAAATTCCAATAGCAAAACTGCAGGGGGTTTTTTTGTGGAATCTTGAATTTACAATGAAATTATTTTTCTGTATCTATTCAGAGAGAAAAACAAAAGCAGGATTTTTTTAAGTCTTTCCATCACTGAAAGTCTTTCTAAATCTCAAAGTCACTGTAAAATGGGATCAATTTTAAAAGGGCACACAAGGAGCAAGGCCTTCGTTGCCAAGCTGCAAGTGAACAACTGACATGCACATTGCCAGTTACATGCTATTGTTTTTCCAATCACCCTGACAAGAAACATGCCTTGATTTGGTCTGGGCAGTCATATGGTCTGTGCCAGGGGTGTGAATGCATGTAGATAAATGATTGCTACAGATCTAAAACTTTTATTGATGATGAGGCTCAAATTGAAATTATATAATGAGTTCTACCCCAAGAAGTGCTGAGGGTGGCTTTTGTGAGTTTCCAAACAAAGTATAAAGCAATGTTTATGTACACACATCTCAGTGATCCATTGGGAAATCCAAGCCTGGGTCATAAAAGTCCATCATATAAAAGTTTTCCTTTTAGGTCAAACAAAAGTACTGTTGGAAGTATTGAGGAATAATCTGTTTTCTCAATAGAAGTTACATGATTCCCCTGCCTTCCTAAGCCTTTTTCCGTGTCTCAGATTTTACGATTGACAAAATAATGACAGCTGCATCCTTTCTAATTTCTTAATGGAATGCAGCCAACAGTACCCAGAAGGACAAAAGCCAGGATTGAGGGGAGCTGGGAAGAAACAGAGCTTACATGGCTAGAAAACAAGCACTGTAAAAACTTTCTGAAAACTTACAACCAAAGTATAATTACTAAAACAGCTTTGAAAGGAGGGAGTTAAATTACTGAGTGTGGCTGTGATCATTCTGCTAGTTTAGATTGCCCCACTATAAATTAAATTAAAAAGGACCTGGACTGCTAATTAACTACCCTACCCACAGGTGATCACAATATGTGCCATGTAAAATCCCTGCAAATGCAAAATTTATACACCTAGAAAAGACAAGCATGCATATTAAAACCATTTTTGCAGTTTACAAGAGTAGCTGAGTCCTTTGATAGCTAATCAGGAAAATGGAGCAGAGGGAGGAAGCGGGGAGAGCAGGGAGGAAATTCTGTATACATTTAGAAGCAATGATTTAGACAACATTTCCCTTGAATTAGTTTATTTTAAAAGAGAACAAAGGGGTTGTCCTGCTGGGTAGCTTTTCAGCAGGGATACCCTGCCTGCTTTATTTCAGATCTGCAACATTATGTGGTTTCAATTAGTGGTAGCACTTGCAAAACTAGTAACACAGACGTTTTGGCTTGAAATCTGACTCTAAGGCAGTGAAGAGTACTTAAGATCTACTCAGAGGTGGGTGGAGAAATACAGTTTATTTGAAACAGTGTTGATCTTTTGTCAGAGTGGTGTCGCTTCTAAAACCCTCTCTATGGTTTTATGGGCTTGGTTTTTAATTTCTTCTTTGTTTCCCTGTTTAGAAGTTGATTTCCACTTCTCTAGCATCCTATTTCCTGTCTCTTTTGTCACCTGGCTACTTACTAGGCCCTCAGTTACATTTTTTTTCAAGCTTTGAGGGCAGCCAATTAAGCGAGCTAAGCAAGCTCAAAATACTATCACACTTAAAATGCTTCATATTCACAGAGTCCTCTTCCTCCTCAAAGTCCTTTGCAACTCTATGTACTCTAAGAGCAACCCTGAATTATCAGGGACTGACTGGTTTTATAGCCCATCTGTTCCCTTAATGCTGTGAAGGAATCACTGAAATATCCTTGTAAGGCAAATGATAATTTCTTTAACTTTGCAGACAAGGAAGCTGACTTCTGTTGCTATTCCACATCAATGTAAGTGTCTCATGTAATACATCTGCTGGCACAAAAAAAGCCTGTGTATGATGATTCAACAAAGTTTCTCAGTCCTACTTATCTTAGCTATCTTGATAGGCAGGTGACATTTTGATGAGCAAAATAACAAATGTCACTGCTGTGGTGACAGACATACGATATTCCAAATATCCACTGAAAAAGAAATGTTTAATATTGGAATGAAAGAGGCAACCTCTTGACAGGATTTTAACATGTATAATATTTTTAGCAATGAAATCAATAATATGTCTCACTATCACATCTATCATGGTGCTAAAGTAGTTTTTATCAAGACTTTCCTAGATGCTGCTCTAGTATGGTGATTGCCAACAAACATAGTAGAGCTGAAAGGAGACTACAGCAAAAACATGAGCACTTTTTTTTCTCCAAGAGTTGCATTCCTAATTTCCACTAAAGGACTTAGCTTTGTTTTGGCGTTGGTAAAGATTGGAGATCAAAAAGAACCCTAAATATCACCACCATGTATCTCTTTTGCTAACCTAATGCCAGCAACAGGCCTTATAAAAACCTGGCTGTAAAATCACCACATATTTGGCAATGCTTCATTTGTGGTTGCTATCAAGATGAAACAAAATTTAGGTGCTGCAGATGGAAATGGAAGGAAAGTGTGGAAAATGCTGCTCATCTCAAACCCCACAGTGATCATCTGCTGAATTATTCACGTCTGGTCAGCAGCATTTGTTTTTATCAGTTACCTCAGCCTTGCTTGCATAGCCATTTATCCTGACTCTCACTCGTGCTGGGAAGCAGTAACCTGAACTAAGGAGCAGAGGATGGAGCAGAACCATGGGATATGGAAAGACTTTTCCTTTCTGATCTATGTAACAGAAATCAGAATATAAATGAGCAGCTAGGTCACTGTGATCAAACACCCACAGTGTAGTTCAACTGATTTGAGGCTGGAATATTAAATTTACCCTGCATTTCCTCAAAGTCTCTGCAATGGGAGTGCCTTACTTTAGAAGCAGCCTCTCTTTTTAGGTAATCCATGATGATCCACAATCATACAAGCAGGCTTTCCCCATCTTCATTCATACTGCTTAAAAGCTTTATTGCAATTCTAGGAATAAAGATGCTCACATTCCACTGACTTAAGAGAGTAGGTTTAATGCACTCTGCCATTTGCCACCATCCTGACGGGCTTTTTTTTTTGTCTGTGTGATTAATACATGTACTAATGCTAATAAAACACTTATGGAGTTTCCCAGATGTAGACGTGGCCCCTTAATCCTTCCCTGTTCTGCTGGGGATAATCATTTTTACAACATGAGATCACTTGCACCAGTGAAGTGCATTTTAACACCTTTTGCTGTTATCTGTATGAACTGATGATCCTAATAGAATCCCAGCAGTGCATTTAAACTTTATTTCCTAGGTTAATCAGGCTAAAAGACAGTTAACTAAGTTTCCCAAAGGGCACTTTCTTTACAGTAAAAAAAACCCCAAAAAACTACTGGAATTGTTTATCACTAGAAACTTTGGTCAGTGAGAAAAGAAAGGGAGTAATGCTAGAAAAAGAAATGGTGTTTTTGTCTTGTAGTGGACAGCATGACACACCATAAAAAAAAAAGAGAGAAATATTTTCTGAACAAAGAACTCATGCCGGTCCCCCTCCTTTTTTTTTTGATCTTTAATCCCTTCTCTCCTAAGTAGAATGGCAAAGGAGCCCTTCTCTCTCTCTCTAATAAATAGCTAGCAAAAGAAGGCATTCAATGCTCCGTCTCTTTGATCAGCACAAAGCTGTCAGCTCCTGCCGCTTTTTTTTCTTCTAGCTCTTGTTCCTGGTTAAAAGTGGAAGTAATACCCCCTGAAAGAAATACCCTAGGTGTCCTGCAAATCATCAATCCTATTTTTTAACTTGTTGTTTTTCAGTGGCCCACCCTCCTGGCCTGAGCAACCTCCTCACTAACACCCCTCTTCCTCTTTCCACCCTTTTTCCAGAATACCAGTTTCATTTGATACGCAATTCAGTGTGCCAGTCTGACCTACTGGGACCTTGCTGTCTGAGACTCTACCACTGCGCAGACAGGGGAAACCTTCCTTCTAGCAATAAACATGTTTACTTCCATTCATTTTTCTCCCTGCAAAGGAATTAGTTTTGTTGTTTTTTTTTCCACAGATACAGTAAAGAGATTTTTAGAAATCAGCTTTAAATAATTTACAATACAGCTCTAACTTTAAAAAAAGCAAAACGCGAACAGCAAATGGAAAAATTACAGGTTGTGCTTGACCAAGTGTCTGAGATCCCATTTTGCTCCAATCTTCAAGCTGCTGCATTTCAGCGACATCATTGCATCTCAGCAGTAAACAATCTGCAGATATTGCTGCCTTCAGACAGGTCACTCGGTGCATTTTAAAGCAGGCTCCTTGTTTACTGCTCAGATTATCTGCAATGTGCATTTCTGCTCCTCACAGTGTCAGGACCTGATACACAGTTTGCAAATATTATTCAAAGGAAATAATTCAAAAAGGCAAATAATTATAATCAAATGTAGAACAAGAGAGTGGCTGGTGATGGGGGAGCAGGGCAGAGGTTTGGTGTCTGTGTGTGTCTATAAAGGGTTGGAGGGGGGAGGAATGGGGAGTAAGGAAAAGCAGCCGTATAAAAGAGCATTTTTACCAGACAATGTCATAGTCTCAGTGACATGTAATGATGTTTAAATACCTTTGCCATTTTCCCCTGGTGATTGCTGCACTGGGTGCGTTCTGTGGGCCTACAGAGATATGTTTTTCAAAAATCAGGATGGAGTGAATGCCGTTCCTTGTTCTGGCTGCAAAATGTCAAACTGCAGTGGAAAGAAATACAGCATTGCAGTGGTGGTGCACTGAGGCCCCCGGTAGGAAAGCAGGAGCTATTAAGTGGAAAATTCCTGCAGAGGACGTGTTTCCATTTCTAATGCGAAGAAAGAGGGTGTTGTTTGAGGCTGGCAGGTCTGTGGAAAATACAGAAAACACAGGGAAGATGAGAAAATGACCTCATTGAACTCTGAGAACTTAAGCAAACAAACAGCTTCGGCCAACATACCACATTCTTCTGCCCAAACAACAAATTGACCTATAAGTTATATAATCCCCCACAAGCCCCCATGCCTCATGAAATGTGGTGAGGGAGAAGGAGGCTGTTCACTGCAGTGGCAGGGAGTACAAGCAGTAAAACCTGCTGCATTAGGAAAGACTCTTGGGGTGAGCTGCCTGTCCTCCCCACCTTCCACCCCAAATGGAGTCCTGAAATGAGGTTCAGGTTTAATTGTGCTCTGAATATCAGCAGAATGATGGCACTAGTTGTTTATTATAGTATGAACTATTTCAGTGCAGCATAAATTTTCCATTTCAAAAGATCCTGAATGCCTTCACGGAAAGGGACTAGGTTTTGTGAGCAGAGGGTGGCCTCTGTAAGAGTTGGTGGGGGATTTGTCTTAGGGGGGCAAAAACCACACTCTTGGAACCTGAGGGGGGATTCTGGAAGCCTGCTTAGGGGCTGTGTTTTCCCCTATAGAGGCCTCCTGTAGTGTTGACTTGGACTGCTTGAGTTACCATTTTATATCAACTGAACAAATCCTAGTGTAAAAACGCAGGGGCCAACCAAAGGCCATGGTTCTGCTGGGGTTGTTGTTGTTCTGTTGTTGGCAGGAAAGGCAGATGTGTGCCAGCGTCCCCAGCATCTGAATGTGCTGGAAGGTTTGATTGGTTGTACAGCTGCTAGCCTCAGTGTTTTTCCAATAACTAATTAATTGAACATAATAGAAAGTTATTAATAGGTAGAACAGCAGATAAACCATAGTTCAGAGTTTACATTAGTATTTTTTACAAATCAGAAAAAGATTTTCTCCTAGTTAATAGTACATTTCCCGTGGGACCTTGTTGTCAGCTACCATGTAATTCCAACATACATTTTTAATGGTAGACTCTTTTTTTCTTGTTTACATTATTAAAACCCTGTTGTCTCCCACTTGCAGTTGATTTTGAGCACAACTAGAACCTGCTTTACCATCCAGCATTTTGCATGGACTCAGCCTTTCATAGACAAAGTTAGCTTTGAGCAGTCCTTGCAGCTTTAAAGTCTAGACGTGCTTTAAGGACAAGCATAAACAGATAAAGGGTTTGATCTTGTATCTTTAAAGCATAATGCATAGGAATGTAGGAATGTGCAAGGTTCAAATATTAGCAGCAAAAAAGAAGCAGCTGACACAAGATTCACAAACTACAGGTGCACGTTCAAATTTCATGCAAGCTGGTTTTTAAGTCTAATGGTTTGATCCATTCTGTCATTAGGCACCACTAGCTATGAGTGCACTGAGGGAGAATTCAGAAAACCCCAGAAGCTATAAGGAGCTGGCTAGATTCAGTGCTCATGTTCCCTCACCAAAATGTTTTAGAGCAAGATAAAGTGAATTACAAGATAAGTGCCGAAGAGAAAGTGAGACCATCCCAAATTCAATCCAAAAATGCAGCTCCTGCCTCTTACAGGCTTTGAAAAATGCAAATAACCATTCTTTCTTTTCCAGTTTAACATCTTCCTGTATGTGGAGAAGACAAGGCAAAAATGACAGAGGTACATACTACCAAAAAATTCTGTACATATAGGATTTTCAGCATTATTTTGCAGATGTTATAAGTTGTTTGAAGAAAGATCTAAAAAGGTAGCTGAAGATGGGGGCATGTGGCTATATCAAATTAAATTCTCACACAGCTGTTGCATATTGATTTCCAAGGCTCCAGTTGCCACTTATTTCAGGTATGGAGGAGACAGTGTTGTGGTAATATGAAAAGGAAATAATTCTGATCTGTGCAGCTCAGATCTGAAAACCAATTTTCCCAGAATCCAACACTGTTTCAGTTCAGCCCTAAATGCCTGCACCTCTGCAGCACAAGGGCCAAAAGACATTCAGGAGCTCCACAGCGTTGTGTTATTCCCTTTCTGGAAATGTTTAACCAGGACAAACTGTAGTGAAGCATTTCTGCATGGTGCCATGGATTCTGTTTCTCTTTTCCTTGTGCTGTGTAACTAAGGGGCACTGAAAGGGGTGCATAACTTACAGACTAGAACAGCTTTCTCCTCCACACTCTGACAGGAAATAAAAAGTGCCCAAAAAAAATCAAGAGAAAAACAAACTCTGTGAATGACAAAAAGAAGCACTGCCAAAACAAAAGATTCCCGCACCTAATAAAAGGAAAAAGTCAGATTTTTGCTCATCGTCACCTTCTGGATGCAAATGACAAGGAAGAGAGGTAAGGAGTGCCCCGTCATTAGAGCTCTGGAGTTTAGCACCCATTGCAGGATTAACTCTTCTGAGGAGTGCAGGGCTTTGGTTATATTGCTTTTTATAAGGTTCTTAATAGGTTCACTGTCTTTTACATAGCTCATATTGTAGCTTCTATTTTTCATTCCATTTACAAGACCTCAGAATACCTAAAGAGACTTCTAATAGACTATTTTAAATAAAAATATAGGTATATCTGGGTGATGAAGTACAAATCTAAGCCAGGAAGACTGTAGGCAAACCACATTCAGCTCCTGCCAATGCACCTCAGTGCTGCCCTACATAAAACATTCAGAACTGTGCAGAAATGCCTGGTCAAACTAACTTGTGCAGGAGTTTCAGAAACCCTCAAAATAGGTTGTAGAATAAACAAAAAACTTGATGCTTGTGAGTTGTCCTTCTTTGCATCACAATATCAAAAGTCATGGAGTAAAAGAGACACAAAAATCACTTATCAAGCTTCAGCTTTTATTTCTTTGTTCTTTTATCTTAAATCATAAGATTTCATCACAGCTGGGAAATGTGTGGTGTCAGCATTCCCAAGCTTTAACACTGTCTGCTCATTCTGATCTTAGTGGAAATAGGACACATGGCCTCTGGTGGAAGCATTGACTCCCCAGGATTCTACTGTCACTGTGTCTGGTTTCCTAACTTTTATAAATCTTTATACATCTTGAAAGAAGTTTTGAAATCAACTGGTAGAAGCCCTGACTGTGAACCAGTTTTCCTCAGTGTTTTGCAGTTCAGGTGTGGACACCTGGAGGATGAGGACCCCAGGACATTATGAAGCCTAAGCTCACTGTTTTATCTGGATGCAGAAAGCAAGGCCTCTTGGCTTGTAGATCAATGGCTTCATATGGAGAAAAGAACAAAAAAAAAGGAAACATCACAACAGGATGTGTACACAGGACTTTCATGGATAAAAACTGTGCAATTTGCCCCACATTGACCAGCTGGAGACCTTCCTCTGTCTCAGGATGTCTCCACCTCAAGATGAGGGTCCTGCTTAGGAGCAAAAAAGAATTATCAGGTGTTCAGGAATGCGCCTTGGGAAAGCATTGAGCTTTTGCACTTGAGAGGCAGGTGCATGAAGAAGGTAATCTGTGTTTTCCACATCTATTGCAACTTGACTTGGTTCAAAGAATATTAAGACAGAATTATTTTGGACCACATTAAAAACCTTATGCTGAGTGATAGGAGGAGGGGTACAAGCACAGAAGTGAAAACATTCCCCTGAATGCAAATCCTCCCATATACCAGAAGAAATACTTAGATCAGTCAAAGGGTGGGTCAGTTAGTGCTTGGAAAAATGCTTGACTCAAGAAGGGATGGAGTGCTGCTCAGCTGGTTTTGACTCAATTGAGTGCTGCCAACCACCCAGAAAAAAACCATGGTGGTAGAATAGGCCAAACATTTGGGAGTGATGGCCCAATGGCAGGCTTTGGAAGGGCTGTTTCAGCTTCTTGAAAGATCTATGGCACTGTTGACCTCTACAGATACATTTAGGTATTTTTCTTACTCCAGTTATCTGGCAATAAGGAGTGAGTGCTTGCTTGATTAGACTTTCTGCAGACTGCAATGTTGCAGTGCAAGAGCCCAGCCTTTACATGGAAACAAGGCTAAAATTTGCCTCTTCTGTTGAAATGGTCATTTGCAACACAAGTTCCTCCTGCTTTACACCAGTGAAGCAAATTAAAAGGCATGTGGGCCAAAACAATACCCATACTAAAGATCTGAGTCAAGATCAATCAATGTAATGATCTCTCTTACCAAAGTCTTAAGGAAATCTCCTTGAAGATCATTAATTTCTATTATATGCATTACTAAAAGAAATCCACAGGGTTCAGGGAGAAAAAGGGAGGCTTTTAATATACTCCCTTTTCTGCTTTGGCTTGTGATTCTCCTAAGTGATGAGTATGATGCTAAAGTCACTCTGTCCAGCATGGTGGGAATGTTACCCAGTGTCACTACAAGTATTTAGTCTGATCAGCCCCATAAGCTGCCCCCAGCACACAGAAAGTAATTGTGGGGATTAGGACACACCAAGACACTCAAGCTCCACTCCTGTGGGTTTGGGGAGAAACAACACATTTAAACATTCCAGCTACAGTTCCCTTGGCAACGTACATAACAACAACTCAGTAACACTATGGGTTTCTGTTTTCTTAACCCTTCAGGACATTGACTGAATAAATACTTCCTTGAGGAAACTGTTCAGTCAACCAGATATACTCAAACACACTTAAATCCAGCAGGCCTTTTCTCTTTAAAGAAACAACAGCTGTTGAATTCCGTGTCAAACTGATCTCCTCCCCTAGCATTAAAGGGTTTAATTCAAACACACACATATAGCATTAGCAAATCCTCCATGGAAGATTGTATGAAAAAAAGACAGTAAAAACCAATCCCCAAATGTCAGTGTTTCATATCATTATGAAGTTACTGTGGATCAGAGGACACAGAGAACAATACACAACATTTTATAAAGCACATAAGTACTCTTAAGAAACAAAACAATATTAGCATTTGTGTAGATTATAAAACACAATATTGTTTCTGACAGTAATTAGAATAATAATGTCTACAACAACTTCATTATTCTTCTGGGAATTTAAAATTCTTTGTAAATATTAAGTAATACTATCAAATAATAAGATTGATACCATCTTATGACCGAGATATGCCACTGAATTTGTTCCCCAGCCCAGTGAACTGGAGCTTTTGTGACATTAAACACATCTGTTCCTTAGCAGTGACTATTCCTGTTATGCAAAGGTTTGGAAGAGGAACCACCAGCTGAATCCTTTTGCAAGGTCCCCAGAACTCACCTGCCCTCACAAAAAGCTGCTGCAGGCTTTGGGCTGTCATTAGTAGACAGAGTTAACGAACATGCTTGCAAGGCCTCAGTTAATACCTGCAACTGTTATGGTATTCTGCAGAGTTATTTAAGAGAGGTGTCTGTGCACTATTGTTTTCCTCCAAAGTTTAGATTTATGAAAGCATGAAAACTTTTACCCTGGAGACCTTTGCCCCAGGCTTAGATCAACAAATGATGTGTAGCAATTGTCTGAAAAGAACTTACCTTTCTTTCTCAGTATAGAAGAAGTGACCTGAGCTAGCTTTTTAGGAGGGTAAGAACCATCGGTACCCATGTTAAAATTATAACTATTCCTTAACTAGTAGTGCACTGATGCACCCTTACTTACACAAAGGAGGAAACTGAAGCTACAAAAGTAAATCAGGGATCAAGCATATGTTAGTGCAGCCCAAACCAACCATAGTTCATAACCCAGCTTTTTCACCCTTTCTCTCTATAAGCTTTAATTTTTGTTATTTTCAAAAGGAGCCTCTGTAATCTTCCCTTAGATCTGTCCTGTGATGATGAGGCACCTTGTCACATTTGTAGCTTCAAGCAGGTAGAATAAAGAGTTAAGTACACCTGCAAAATGAAGGCACTTTAGCCTTAAACATCTATGGTTCCATGGTTCCAGCATTGCTTTCCATGGAGTGCTTACCTTCTCTGCAGCAGCTCCTGTGCAAATCTCTGGGAAGCAGACCTCCCTCATCACCACACCCTCACCCCAGCCTTAGCTCACAACCCTTTGTTAAAAATTATGCAGCATCCTCACTAACAAACACGTGGTTGCCAGGGCATCCTTGTTCCCCAGCCAGCTACTATAGTAAGGCTTCACTGGCAGCCATCCAGCTGTGCCTCATTTAGGAACCTCTGCAGCAGTAAAGGATGTGTTTTTCCTGTTTACAGGAGAAATAAGTCAGTTTGTTGATTGTCTCCTAAAGAGCTTAATCGTTTGGGGAAGCAGTAATTCTTCAGAGCAGACTGTGAGACAGAACATTTCTCCATATTATCTACAAACCAGTTAAGTTAAATCTTACTGCAGACAGCTGGGATTTTGCACAAGCCCAGCTAGAGCAGATCCCAGACAGGTTGGTGTGGCACTGTGAGCAGCACAGCCCAGTGCAGAGCCCTGTATGGCCATGCCCTACACAGCTGGGCTGGCAATTCTTAGCACAGGTTCTGCACTGCAGTGGTGCTGGTTTGCCCGGTAGGAGAAGAGAAATATTAGCAGCTACAAACCCCATTTCACTAAAGATTTTACAGCATCACAGTCACATCAATCCCAGATAACCCTGCTCCCAGTGTCAAGTTTTCTTGGACCAACTGCATCAAGAGTGAAGGATGGCACTGCATAGCTGTGGAAGGGCCTCATTTGCCATTGCATTCAGTGCAGGTGACACCCAAAGATGCAGCAGTGCTATGGCTGATTCCAGGCTGGACCTCTGCCTGCCCAGCAGCCTGAGTGGGCATTGGTCACAGAAGCTGATGGCAGGGGACATGGTGCCAGCAGCATGGGCACGGACTGCTGCCATGGTGGGAGCTGAGGGCAGTGCCCAGGGTGAATCAAAAGCCAGAGGGAGGGTTGCACCAAGAGGACTGACAGAGTTTTGTTGCTCGTGTCATGATTCTTCTGTCCTTGATGCCACCAGGGTGTCACTGCTCTTTCATTTCTCACTGCTAGAACAATTAATGAGCTGTGTTTGTGCCCTTAGCACTGTCTTGTGGTACCTTTACAGTAACATTCATGCAATAAGTGCTGGATTAAGTGTCCACAGGGAGATGGGACACTTTTGTTTTGGATGACATATTTCTGCTGTCCCTAAAGGGGAGAACAAGGTTCCACACACTAAGGAAAGTTTAGACCAAAAAAAACCCAACAGGAGTTACATGCCACCATCACTGCAGCCGTCACTCATAACTGGTGCTTACATACCAGACCTTTTATCTGAGAATTAATTAAATCTAAACTACATGAACCCTGGAACAGGCAAGTGGAAAGGGCAATTAAAGTTTTCATTTTCAAGCTCTGTATTTTGAAAAGGCATGAAATAGATCCTTGTGCTTAAGACCATGAGAGCTTCACAAATTCAACTTTTGGAGGTCTCTTTACAACACTGGGCAATTTGTTTTAATAGTAATTATACCATTATGCTAATTTGGCCAGCAGTTTACAGTCAAATACTGGCACCCATTTTATCCATATTCCTTATGTGTCAGCTTACACTCTGGCTTTAGCCTGGGAGAAGCTAATAGGGAAAGTCAAGACAAATTAAACACTGGGTTATATTTAAGATTTCTCCCTGCAGAATGGATAAACCTCACCTAAATCACTGTTCTGAGACTACAGCTACTGAGGACAGCCCAGATGCAAGCCAGGTCTCATTTTCCAAGCATAGATTGGATTAAAAGGTATGCTTGCAGATCAGTTAGCAAAACTTTAACATAGCTTGTCACAGATGAGCTAAGAATGATATGCATTAATAGTACAAGAGCTGAGAATTTTGCACTCCAAGGCTGCCTTTGCAATTGCTTCTGTGTGCTGTGTAATGGCAGTGGCTGATGCCAAAGACACGTACCCAACTCATTAATGTGCTGTTAGCACATTGTCAACGCTCTACATCTTACACATCTATAAAAATATAGACACATATAAAAATACATAAGGAATTATACATGTGTAGTGCTCCTGGTTGATAGCAAATGAACAATTTATGCTCTAGTCTTGTTGGGGGAAAGGACATTGTGTTTGCAATTCATTATGTCCCCAAAGAAGTAGTAAACACTGTATCTATGCTATGAAGTAAATATATAAAAGGTCAGAAAAGCAATGTAATTGCAAAAGAAGAGGTGACAGATGAATCACAGACCTGCATCAAGCCTTAACCTGGTACCACACAAGAAGGTCTGAGCATCAGTATTCAGCCCTCAGGACTGCACCTATAGTTTTAGCATTTCAGACCTAAGGAAAAGAAAGAAATAAAAGAAGGCAAGAATTTAGCTTTTGTTCACTGTGTGAAAGGGGAGTGTGTAGCTCCTCACACAGTCCCACAGGACATGCAGAATGCAGTGACTGCTCTATACAGCCTTTCACTGGAAGAATGTGCAGGCAGCAAAAGCATTTGTGATACTAATTAAAGATTAGAAAGTACTCATTTACGAAAATGTCCCTCACCATGACATTTCAAAATAAACTAAACATATTCCACTCCAAACTGATGGAAAGGGTTGTATCCCTCAATTTAGTTAAAAAAAAGGGATTAAAAATGCATCCCAGCTGGGATGAAATGGGCTATAAAAATGAGACATAAAGTACTTTACATCAGTGCTGACAAGAGCCCAAACTAAAGAATTGTCCTTTAGTCTAAAGACCAAAAAATAGCAGACATCTAGATGGAATAAAGGTTCATTTAACATAACAATCTCATAAAAAATTGGCATGCATATTCCTAAAATATAAAAATGAAAAAAGGTCACTATTTTTGTCACAATTAAAAAATAAAAGAAATTTAAATTATAAATTATATTAGTTATAAATAATATTTTGGCTTGGTGGCATGCAACACATAGTTGCAGCACAGATTTTGCTGTAAGACAGACTTATTGAGGCAATATTTTGAGACCATATTGCACCCAAGCCTAAAACTTGGAACATTTTGACTAATTTCATTTTGCATGAGCCTTAGCTGAGTAGCAAAAAACATCAAAGGTAAATCAATATCTGGAAATTCCTGTGTAATGAACAATTTTGCTGATGAAAAGTCATGTACACAGCATGAACTGGTATTAATAAGTGTACAAAAGAATGTATTATCCCTTGCAGTATATATGTATAAATGTTGGCTATACCTCTGGGTTTTTTGGAAGTAGTGTTGTCATGGTTACCATTCAGCTGTCTTTATGTTTTAATATGCCTTGTTTTGTAAGGTTGAGGTTCAATTCAAGTTCATGCGAAGCAAATCAACTGAAGTTTTCAGACGTGGTCTCTACTTAATGTGCCTCATTTTCTGAGAGGCCAACTTGCAATACTTTTGGCATGACTTTAAGACATGTCAAGCACCTTCAGAGGCAGTGGAAGCCAATGCTCTGTGTGCAGTGCCTGAGTCATAAATAATCTGCCAAACTGCACAATCCGTGACAGTCTTCTTTTACAAGGCTATAAACCTGTTTCAGGTAGTATAGGGAATGTTTCTGTGCTCCTACAGGCTGAACCTACCACTGTTAGACACTAAATGAACAGCATGTCATTCTCTCAGCAGCCTTTATTTATCTGTCTGGAGCTACAGGAATGCTTGACTGTAATGCAATGAATGTAATGTAAAACATAAGCTCAGTTCCTATGTGTAACATCAATATTCTAATACCTTTGGTTCATTGAAACAGAAAACTCCATATCCCCTTTCCCTTTGCAAATTTCCTTATGTTCAAAGGTTGGGGGTGGGTGGGTGTAATATGCAATTTGCCTTTGGTAGTTAATTAAAAAGCTGGGGTTTCAGCTCCAGCTGAAAGAGAGATTCAGCAATAAACTAAAAAAAAACCCAACCAACCAACCAACCAACCAAAAAACCACACCTCCTCTCCATGGTAATTGAGCATTAGTTATCTCAGCTCTGTGTGGGCTTTGATTGTCCTCTGCACATAATCCTAAAGAAGCAAACTGACAGGTAAATGTCCTTTTTGCTTTTCTATGGAAACAGAAGAACCTGCTCTTTGAAATAACCTTTTTACCTTATTAACCTTAAGAAAGACCTTTTCACTGTCTCCAGCAAGCCACCTGGATCTGCAGAAGGCTCCAGAAATGGCTTTTACCTTGCTTTCCCTTTTCTCAAGTTAGCTTTAGCTGAGCAGCCTGGCAAGGACGTGGTGTAGTGCACAGAAGTGGAGCCTGCTCATAGGTAGCTTTGTGGTAGCTCTGCAATATAGCTGACTTGCCTGTAAGCATATTTAAAAGTAATTTAAATATTGTCTACTTTTCTCTTTGACATAAAATTGGGGAAGAAGAGGGTAGGGGAGAAAGAAAGTTCCAAAGCAGTGCCTATGTGTTCTAGGTTCATCTCATACATAGTCTTTCAGCTTTTAGTATTTTTAGCCTTTGACTTCTGTTCTCTCATGAGTGAGCACAGGCAAGCTAGCTGCACACACCACATTCCCCATGGCATGTCTTCCTCTGTCTTGAGCACTCAGATTCTCCTAGCAGTACTCAAAGACTGGTTTGGTTTGCTCTTGATTGCTTGGCTGTTGGTGTATTTAGTTTGCTTTGTTTCCTTGGGGACATCCCTCTGCAGTGGAGTGCAGAAGCATCTCTTTTCAGGTTGTCTCTACGCATCAACATATCTCACAAATGCATAGGATGCAGTTGCTAAACACCCCCTACCCTTTCCAAGAGCTCCAGAAGATTTCTGAGGCACCAATTTAGCTAAAAAATGGGGAGGTGGTGGAGTCACCATCTCTGGATGTGTTTTAAAAATGGACTGGATGTGGCACTTGGTGTGATGCTTTAGTTGAGGTGTTAGGGCTGGTTTGGACTCAGTGATGTTGAAGGTCTCTTCCAACCCAATGATTCTGTGTATTCTGTAGAAGTTCCAAGTGTAGGGCACACCAAAAAGAGACCCAGGCCTGCATTTGTGTTGTATGAATCTGTGCATGCTCCTCCCAGACCTGTGAGTACACAGACATTTGGGTATGTAGGAATCACACGTGATGGCAATGCCACAGAGGGGCATAGTGAATGTTATCACGGGCTCTAGGAAACACACTCCCACCCCCTCACCTGTGTTTATTCAATTTATTCATTTTTCATTCTTCTAGGTTTCAGGGACCTCTTCAGACAAATAACTAATTGATATGTCATTGTATGTGTGTATTTTAAATTCTAAATAGTCAATCACATTCTTTTTTTATCAGACATCTCAACCTTATTTCATTATTTGATTTCACAATGTGAATTCTCTCTGGCTTTTCACCTGTTCTGATACTAAACGGGCCAGTAAATGATAAGATGTATCTCCTAAACCCTACAGTTAAGCATCATCAGAGAGCTGAAGATGAGTTGTAAGCAAATTGGATTGAAGGAGGCCAGGTTTCAAATTCCAGTGTATGTTCAGAGAGTGGAAAATGTTTGCTGCTGACCTCAGTGCAGAGCTTCCAGTTCCTTGCACAAGAGATCCATGCACTTGATGATGTTGTCTGTGATCTGTGGGAGGAGGAAGAGAGCTCTGAGGAGCACTTATTCATTGAGCTGTGGGCTCTGGGGCCTGGAGCTGTGCAAAACAGCATCTGAAATGTCACTTTCTAAGTCACAGCAATGGCAGCAATAACATCTCACACCAGGCTGCCTTTGAAGAGCAAGTGTCACCTGTTTTGCACTGTGTTAATCACTGAACTGATCCAGGGCTGGCAGTGCAGGGTCAGACTTCTCCTGCAGTAAGTTCAGGTCTACATGTGTGAGAATGTTTTTATCACAAGCATCAGATTTTTACCAGATTATCAGCAAAGCACCAGCAGGGGAACTGAAAAATGAAAACTACTTTTTGATTTGTTCATTAAAATAAAATAATTATTTATAGTTTAACTGATCAAACACTGCTTTAAAAAAAAAAAAGTCCTCATTCTGCCTGCTTGATGTTAAATGGTAAAAACAGCACAGGAGTGAAAATGTCCTGGAGCCCTTTATCATCTTCATTATCTTCACTGGTGGAGGGAGTGAGTGAGTGAGTGAGTCAGTGAGTGTGTGAGTGAGTCAGTGAGTGAGTGAGTGAGTGAGGGTGTGAGTGAGGGAGTGAGGGAGTGAGTGAGGGTGTGAATGAGTGAGTGAGGGTGTGAGTGAGTGAGTGAGGGTGTGAGGGTGTGAGTGAAGGAGTGAGTGAGGGAGTGAGTGAGGGTGTGAGTGAGGGTGTGAGTGAGGGTGTGAGTGAGTGAGGGAGTGAGTGAGTGA
>VWYI01010745.1:187239-234050 GCA_013399455.1 Anthoscopus minutus
GTGAGTGAGTGAGTGAGTGAGTGAGTGAGTGAGGAGTGAGTGAGTGAGTGAAGAGTGAGTGAGTGAGTGAGGGTGTGAGTGAGTGAGTGAGTGAGTGAGTGAGTGAGGAGTGAGTGAGTGAGTGAAGAGTGAGTGAGTGAGTGAGGGTGTGAGTGAGTGAGTGAGTGAGTGAGTGAGTGAGGAGTGAGTGAGTGAGTGAAGAGTGAGTGAGTGAGTGAGGGTGTGAGTGAGTGAGTGAGTGAGTGAGTGAGTGAGGAGTGAGTGAGTGAGTGAAGAGTGAGTGAGTGAGTGAGGGTGTGAGTGAGTGAGTGAGTGAGTGAGTGAGTGAGGAGTGAGTGAGTGAGTGAAGAGTGAGTGAGTGAGTGAGGGTGTGAGTGAGTGAGTGAGTGAGTGAGTGAGTGAGGAGTGAGTGAGTGAGTGAAGAGTGAGTGAGTGAGTGAGGGTGTGAGTGAGTGAGTGAGTGAGTGAGTGAGTGAGGAGTGAGTGAGTGAGTGAAGAGTGAGTGAGTGAGTGAGGGTGTGAGTGAGTGAGTGAGTGAGTGAGTGAGTGAGGAGTGAGTGAGTGAGTGAAGAGTGAGTGAGTGAGTGAGGGTGTGAGTGAGTGAGTGAGTGAGTGAGTGAGTGAGGAGTGAGTGAGTGAGTGAAGAGTGAGTGAGTGAGTGAGGGTGTGAGTGAGTGAGTCAGTAAGTGAGTGAGTGAGTGAGTGAGGGAGTGGAGAGGTGTGAAATTCCAGCAGAGAGGAACATGCTGTTTTAAGAGGAAGTGCTGACATGTAGGCTACAATTAGACAAAAAATGACTGCTGACATTTAAAAATCATTACAGAGAGGAAATTGTGAGTGTAATTATGTCATCATTGACACTGTTCAAGTGTGCTGATGCATTTTTGCTGATCAAAATCAAGTGTTTATATTTGTAAATAGAATGCACTTAGCAACTCTATCAATGGAAATGTTCTAGGCAAGTAAAGAAAATGAAGCCAAGTTACTTGCACAAAACTTATTTTTTCCTTTTTATTGATTTTCAGTATTTTGATCTGAGAACCATTTCTTGGTAATAGAATGGTTTCTTGTTATTTAGTATTTTGGATGACTGAGGCTTCTTTGTAGGGTTGTTTTGGTTTGGTGTGGTTTTTTGCACAGAATAGGAATGGCAAGGTCCCTTTTGGAAACATGTGTCCTGTACCAGTGGCCATCACTGGAGGCCTACAGGACAATATAAGAGAACAGTAAATATATAATTATATTAGCTGTATCAGTCTCACAGTGTCCAAAACCTGCTGCTCAGGCACTTCAGACACTCTGAATCAGAATAATGAAGTGTCTCTGACTGGCTTTAGATAGAGTCAGTGCAAAGGGAGGCATGATGTCAGCAGGTGGCAAAATATGTAAGTGTTATTATTTACTTGGAGAAGAGGAGTTTGTTGACTGTGCAAGTACTGGTTTCTTTGCACTGCATTATTTAACATGGTTCTGCCTTGAGCCCTGTCACAAGTTTTTACCTATGGAATCTGTCATTCAATGGCAGGGAAAAGTGACCAGTCTATGACAATACAAATTCCCAATTCAGAATGGGCAAAATACGTGAAGGAGCATGTTTCTGGCTGATACTAAAACTGGGTATTTTTTTTATCTTAGAGACTTTAAAGTTTATATATAAATACACTTTATAAATGTGCAAGCAGAACTGCTTCAAAAGCTCTTGATGGAAGTAAGAAAAGGTCATGGCTTCTAAACTGAAATGTCCCCCCAAAATATGTCTAAAAATCCTAATCCTCCTGTGGATGGCATTTTGTTCACAGTATTCAGGAACATTTTTATGGTGGAAATTAAGGAAAAGACTAAAAGTGTGAACAAGATAAAGGATGCTTAATAATGAAGTTCTCTTCAGTATCAACACAGTTATTTTTGAAGGCTGTGGCAGAAACAAAAATATGAATATTGAATGTCAACTATTTAGTTTCAAATTAACTATTCCTCAGCCTGCATCCACTGAGCTCCAAAGGTCCCCTCAGTGCCTCTTTGCTATTTTTATAAGAATTGCTTTGTCTGTGCCTTTTCTCTCAGATTTTTGAGAGGTTTATTCAGCCCTCACTTTATTAACTTTTCCCTTTGGAAAAAGGTTTTTTTGCAATCTACCTATTAATTTTTTGGGTGTCCTCCTGCAGCCAGCTTTTCTTCTTTTGACATTGGGTCCATCAGTGTCCATAAGTTTCCATCAGTGTCCCTGTTGTCTAGATGTCAAAACATATATCCAGTCAAATTGTGTTAGCAGAATAATGTCAAGCCGGTCTGTAGTCACCACATCAGTGAAAGCGCTGCTTTCATGATGTCATTTTATGATTGGATGAATATTTAATTCATTTTTAGAGTTATAACAATTTCCCTGTCAAAACACAGAATCCTTTTTGCCACTGAAATGGTGGAAATCAGTAGTTAGGGAACAATCCACACTGGGTGTCGTGGGAGAGGCCAGGCCCACAGGTGTTTCAGATGACTGCTTATTGCAGCAGGGAGTACTGAGGAACTCATCAAAGAGGGGGCCACAGAAATATGTAACAGGGCTTCATTAGAGCACAAAAGTATGACAGAAAGGATAATGTTATGTTAGTGTGGTTTTTATTATAATGTTTATTTATAGGCTCCTTTCATCTTTATCTCCCTTTTTGCTAATTCAGGCCTTTCTAAATTTATTTTTTCTTTGGAATCAGTGTTTTCCATATGTTATCTTAGTGGAAGGCTGTTTAATTACAGATTTTAACAAGCTTAAAAATATATATTTTCCCCATTTTCTTCGTGTTTTTGATCGATAAAAATCAAAATTTCATCTTGCTCTGCACAATAAACCAGTGCCACACACCTAATGTCTTTAAAAACATCTTTCCAGAATGGCTGAACCCTGAAACTCTGACACATCTAATAATTATTAGTTTTAATATATCTCTAAATGTATTTTAAAAACACCACTTTGTCTGAAATTTTGATAAACACAAGATTGACAGAGCATTGTTGAGTATCAGGACTGTTAAGTGGTTAAATCCCCACACCTAACAAAGGGAGGCAAATACAGATCAGTACCAGTGAACCATGCTGAGTCTACCCAAATGTGAGGAATTCAGCATCAGTTCAAGACCCGACCCCAAAATCAGTAGTGGAAGGGTCTGCAAGAGACCCTCTGGATTCTCAGCAGTGAATCAAATTTGCATGTTGCCTTTGCTTTTAACTTAATGGTGGTTGGGTTTTGTATGAGATTTTATTTACTAGTCTTAATTTTAAGTTTTTGTTAAGACAAGGATGAGTATTCCATAACATCCATATAAAAATGTATCCACCTGCACTTCTGGAGACCTAAGGTCTAACCTGAGTCTGCCTTGACATTACCTCCTTGAATACCTAGAATCTTTCAGTCTCTGATGTTAGCCCCTATGAAAGCTTCTGTCACAGCAATCTGGGTTCCCTTTGCAGCATCTGATAAACACAAGTGGTTTTGGGCTCAGAGTCTTGATAGGTGCTTTGCATGAGGAAGAAGGGGGAAAAAAATCCCACTTCCCAAATGAGATACTGCATCAGCACAGTTATTAGTAAAAATATGGTAAGCAATAAAAAAATGCAAATCCTTAGAGACTGGAGGGTGTCTCCTTATACTGTCTGCCTTGCATATATTCTGTATAGTTTATGCCTTTATTGCAAAACGATTTGTCAGCGTCTTATTTGCCAAAACATTGCCAATATAACATAATGCAAGTCATGAGCTGCTGTCTGATAGCCCAATGCTGTAAGCTGTGTCCTTTTATGCATTAAGGACTCCTTCAACAACAAAAATGAAAATTTCTATTTTTCCAGCAGCTCCTCAGACCGCTCACACAGTGAGCTGTGACCTGCAGAAGTTCCATGACAATGAGTAAATGTCAATGTTGAAAGATACCTGCAGTGTTGTTTTCTTGCATTGTGTTAGCAACAAAGCCAGTGCAAAGCAGTAACAGTGTTCAGAAAAGAGATTCTACTGAAAGACTTTGGGTAAAGAAGTAGGGGAGACTATGGAGCAGTTACAATAATCACTGCCATCTCTTATCTGTTCTGATTACATGGAATGATCTACCCTGTCACCTTTCAGACAGGGACCAAATTTTAAGCCCTTTAATCTCCCTTGTGAATAAGTTTCTATCAAAGCTGTCTTTTTTCATCACAACATCAAGGTAGGGGATCTACCAATATACTTAAATAAGATTGGAAAATCATTACAACAATGGACATCTACTGCTTCATGCTATTGCTACATGTTCAGTAATAGTGACAGAAAGGGATGTTGCCTTAGTTAAGTAAAACATACTCCAGTAAGAATTACTGCTTGATCCATTCCACTTTGAAAGGCTTTAGCTGAGCATCCAACTGAGTTACACTGTCATAAGTGAGACTACAGCAATCAGTCTCCAAAACTGTTCAGTCATCCAAATCCACCAATATAACATGCTCTTTCTACTATATCATGACTTAAATGAATATATGACCAAGGTGTAGATAAGAACATGCAGCAGCAAGTACAATGGCCACTGTGGGTAAAGTAGGACAATTTAAAATTGAATAATATGGTTTATCAGCTAAAGATTTTTAGTTTTTAAAAACTTTATTCTTTCCCCCTATGGTAAACAAAAAAGAAGAACTGGAAATCTTAAAATAGAGAAGCAGAATAAAAATCCAAAAAAGAATAGTAAGAAAGAAAAAAGATATTATCCAAATTTCATTTTTGATTCTGAAAATACTGCTAATTAGCACACTTAAGTTTTATTAATTAAACTTCAATTGTTATACATGTGAAATGAATTATGCAACCTGTAAATCTTAATTACATTGTTAATTGCAATAACATTATGATGATTTTGTGATGCCTTAAATCAGTCAAACATGTTTCTCAATTTTAGACTTGATCAGAGCTAATGGCATTTTGAATATAAGATACTGCTTGTACCTTTTAACAGAATTTAAATCATTAATTATAATCTATTGTTTAGAGTTCTAAACACTAGTATCCATAAACCAGAAAAACAGCAGTATTTGGATGTAATATGATTTTAACACTGCATGCAGTAAATGCTTCTGGTTAAACAATTGGTTTTGACTATGTAAACATGCATCATTCATGCACTGGGGGTTTATGTCCACCACAAGAGTGAAGCAGCTTCAGAGTGAGACACAGAGATGCAGTTGGCAGCAGTAGCACTTGTAGTGAAACAGGAGACTCAGGTGTTGTCATGCCAGGGCACTTGGAAACCTGTTCACTGTGCTCAGATAATGTAAGTCAGTTTTATTTAGAGACATTGAGACACTGCATCAGGTTTATGCCAGATGAATGTCTGGCTTCTCTTAGCATCAGATCAGCCTCAAGTAATTATTTAATTATATCAAGTAATTAATTTAATTATAAGCAGCCTCAGCTACTTACAATTAAATGTTGAAATCAGGCATTGGCACATCTGGTGAAAGCAGCCCTGCAAGAGGGACTGAAAGAGCCATCAGTAGCCCATAACCAGGGTAAGGCTTCAGCTGAAGTACCAGGGTCCAGTGTTGAGCACAAGACTTCCAGAAAGTTGTTAAGTGACAGGACAGACTGCTGTTGGAGCTCTGAGAAGAGCCAAAAATCTAGAAAAAAATAGCCTATAAGGTAAGATTGAATAATTGCAGATAATTATTGTACAGAAGAGGTACCTGTGATAACAGTCCATATACACAGAAAAGGCCAGTATAAAAATGAAGGAATTAACTTGGCAGAAAAGAAGTGAAAACATAATTGTCAGCAAGAAAGAATTGTACTGGACATTATTAGGAAATACTTTGTAATGCTAAGAACCAGCCCAGGCACAGCTTGCTCTTTGCAAAGCTATGGAGGTGCTTTGTCACCAGGGTTTTAAGAACAGACTGGATTCATGCCAATCAGAAATGAAGCAGATACAGCTGGGCTTATGCTGGGGCAGTCCTTAAATCACCTTTTATGTCCTCAGTTTCTAAGCTTTCTAGGATGCAGAAAGTGCTTCACCGTGCTGTTGATCTGGAAATTCTTAGAAGAATTGGCATTCTGTGATGCTCTGCTGCTCTGCACTATGGGAGGAAATGGTTTTCTTGTTGGGACAATGCACAGCTCCCTATGCAGTGTGCTGAACTGTGGCACTTCCCTGGGCAGTGGCTGCTGCTATCCATGTCATACCTGTGTCCAGCATCCAGCTCTAGCTTATGTTATTAAACAGAGCTGTAGTACAAACCTACCAAACACCCAAATCCTAGTCAGACCTTAGCATGAAGTGTGAGCCACAACTTAAAAATACAAAATATTATTTTTCTATCAGCTTTAGTGATATCCAACAGAGTTTGAATAGTTTGCCAACTGACTGAGGCATGAAAATGCTGGATTTTCCTCTCCTGACAGAAAGATATCTCATAAATGAATCCACACAAAGGTGGGCAGTCTTAGACAGAGGCAAAGCTGGTGTAGGTGGATGACCTTCTCCAGAGCCTGTTTGCTGCTATACAAGGGTAGGACACAGCAGACATTTTGCAGCCCTGGTTCTGGTGAAAGTTTTCATTGTGCTCTTAAAGTCTGCTACTCCACAAGGCAAAGTTGAGGTTGTGCTTCTGTGGGATCGGGAAAGCCAATTCATGCACTGTGCTTTGTGCCTATTCTAAGAGCAGGCTCTTCCCTAGCCTGCCTTACTGAGCCAAGTTCTCTTCAAAACTGCATTCAAATGTATCTCTTGGGCTAAAGAGTCTAGTAAGCAAAATAAATCAAAAATTACCAAGAAAAGGGCACAGACAAATTAATGAGAAGGCTTCAAAATCAAAAATGTCTTTGGCTTTTTTGGTTTGGTTTTTTTTCCCATCTGCATTCAATTCAGTATTTCAGGAGACAGATGTAGAGCAGAAAGTTTATAGGTGGTGCAAACAATTCCCTGGCACCTCTCTTTTTTCTTCTTTAAAAGGATGTCTGACTTCCTGCTCAGCAGAACTCCAGAGCTGATCACAGGAAAGATCCACCACCTACTCCTGTTACTGGTTGGGTGATCCTGTGCTTTATTTCACTGCAGCTGAACATCCCTGTCTTTGTCAGACACTTCTCAGCAGTCACTCTGTACATGAGTTTATAGAAAAGCTTTCCAAATCATTGAAAAGTAGAGTAAGTAGGAATATGCCATGAGTGTACTTGTATTGTAGGTAAAATTAAGAAATATTCTGGTTTGATTTCTAAAGGTTGGCTACAAGGCCTGCAGCTGAAGTTTTCTAAATATGCTTTCAAAATAAAATACTCACTAAATGCCTCTTGAAAGAGTAAATAGACAAGACAGCTTTGAGCTTCATTTTGTGCTTCACTTGCAAATAGTTATCTGACCCAGCCTCACACCTCAGCCTCTAACTCTGCAACAGGTCACCCCAGCATAGTGTTACAGGCTATAACCTTGCCCTGCCATTCATGCTTAATGTGGTCACGGCTTGATTTCATATGGCATGCTAGGACTCCTGCCCAAATTTCATGGCTGACAGGGAAAAAAGTCAGGCTGAAAAACTGAACATTTCCAGTGCAATTAGGGCACAGTTAAGACAGAGTGGCTTTTCACTCCAAAAACATATATCCACACACATATACATGTGTATGTAGACAGACACCCCCATATATGTGTGCATAATATCTTGCTAATATCTTGCCTTTATGTTGCATTTAAGAGTTGCCATGCTCTTCTGAGAGAAAAGCAGCCATTCCCCTTGTCAGAGAGCTGCAAGTCTGCCAGCCAGTTCAGCCTGAGAACGCCAAGTGAGCCATTTGAGACGTGTGATCTTTCAGCTGCACAGCATCCCATTCATCAAACGCTGCAGCAATGTCATATGTAAAGCTGGAAAAAACAGAAGCTGCAGATGCAACAAAAATCAATTAGCAGGAACGCCCATATAAGAGAAAAGGCCTGCAGGGAATCACCACATTGCCATTCTGAATTTCCTAAAGCTACATCCTCCCTTCTTTTGGGTGATCTTGGAACACATTCTGTAATTAGGGTGAGAGGATAGGAATCTTCCCATCCCCTAATTAGGCATTGATAATTTAATAGAACACAGCAGAATTTCATGTCGCTAGGTAGCACAAAGCACAAAGTTGGCATTATATCCTTTTCTCCACACCCCTGCCCCACCAAAAATTTCAGATATGGTAAGCCTCAACGTTAGGAAAGAGGCTGTTATAGTTTGCAAATAGTTTCCATCTGGAAGAAGGCGCACCCAACAGAATTCTAACAATGCACACTGCAATCTCAGTTACAGTGGCATAAATTAGGATCAATTCCATGGAGGTCAGAACAATTATATCTGGGAGACACGTGAGGCTTGAGGAGAACTAATGGCAGGAGAGTTAGCTCTCATCTCCTCTCCCATAAGCCAGGCTGGCCCTAGTTTCCAGCTGGACTCTGTCCACATAGTGGGCCAAACCTGGCTTTAAATTTCAAGAGAATAAATGTGGAGATACTGATTTTACTGGAGCTATTCCCAATTACAGTAGTGCAAAGTTTGACCCAGAGACTATAAATAGATTCAAGCACTGAGCAGTGGCCAGCAGTTGATGTCCCATCATACTCTGGCCTCACTGGAGTAGAACATTCAAAGTACAAAGGCATTTCTGTGTGATCTGGAGTGCCACGTTCAAACCTATGTTTGATCACAATTATTTCTCACATGGATGAAGGCAGCAATTCCCAAAATAAAGTGCACATGTGGAACACACTTATCTACCTAGTTCCTCTCCTCCCCCAGGAATATTTTTTGACTTGTTAACTACTGGAACCTGATCCTCATGTAATACAGGAAATGTGTAAGGGTGATACCAACGACCTTAGCAAAGTGCAAGCTGTGAATAGCCCTGGTGAAGCTGAGCAGCCAGAAAAGACTAAAATGTTGGCATGCCAGCTGTTGACTGCTACTGCAGGTGAATGGCTTTTAGAAATATTTAAACCAGTTGGAGTATAAACAGGCCAATCTTCACTAATGGTAAAAAGGTGAGGAAGAAGGCAATAAAGCATAAGAAGTGCAGTGAGTACATGTAAAGCAAAGAATCTTCCTTTGATGGCAGGAGCAGGCAGAGCTCAGCAAGAGGCTGCAGGAGCACTGGTGCTGTAAGGCACTGTAATACACTGAGCTGTAAGGGTGACCTGGGTACTCCAGGAATACTCTCTTGGCTGGAGAGGAGAAAGCAACACCAGCTCAGGGGGCTCAGGTCTGGCTTGACACCTCTTCCCCCAGAGGGGTAAATGTGGCTCTGCAGGGCCCCTTCAGGCAGTAATTATAAGGGGAGGAGAATGGTAGCTGTATGTGAACAAGGCCCTATTAAGAATTCTCTCCCATGATTTAAGGTTGAACTGATGCAGAGTTTAATGAACCACTGCTGTCTGACAAATAATAAATACACCACAAAAATTAATTTCAGGGTTAGTGAGACTCTTCATGAATTTGAATGGAATTTAGCAAATACTCCCAGATGAAACAATGCAGACAAAAAAATAAAAATGTCAAAGCACTTCATTTTAGTATTTTCAAAATGGAGTGGTTCATTTTAGAAATGCCAAAATACTTTCAAAAACTTTCAAAACAAGCTTTTAATCTGTCCATTTTTAAATTGCTCTAAATTTTAAAAGGGAAGAGAAAAGCTTTTAAACACATGAAACAGCCCAAAACCAAAAATGAAGCCATTCTTTTGAAGCAAAACTAAATATTTTTGATTGAAAAAAATTACACCTTTCTTGATTATTTTTTATTTTCCCAGCTGTATTTCAAAAGTCAATTTGACCAAAACTAAAATGCAAGTTTGAAAAAATAAATAGTTGTTAGATAGAACCATTAAAAAGTATCTAGAGACTCAGAGAGTGGTTTGGAGTGGAAGAGACCTTTAAGGGCCCTCTATTCCAAGCCCCCTGGAATACACAGAGACCTTTCCAACAAACCAGGCTGCTCAGAGCCCCATCCAACCTGACCTTGACTGTTTCCTGGGATGGGGCACCTTTCTGGACAACCCATGCCAGTGTTTTACCACCTTTGTTGTAAAAAAACTTCTTTCTTATATCTAATCTAAATCCAAGCATTATCAAGCTTCTGCTTTAGGTAATCCACTGCCCAATTAATGTCTCTGAGTTTAATGGAACAGAGTCAGGCCCATTGCTTTCCAAAAACTATTTGAGCTTATTGATCTGTTTTTAATTGGAAAACCTGGAAAGATTTGTTTTCATAACAATAAAAAAGGTTCCATCTGAAAACTCACAGTAATAAACATTAACCACACAAATGGTAGGTTTAGGTGCTTGAAGATACAACTGTTCTCTGCAGTGCTGTATCAGAATCTGTGTCTGTATTCCTGATCCTGGAACTTTTTTCCAGCCCAAGGTCCTTGAGCATCCCCTGTGCCCTGGCTTGCTTGCAGGCAGATCCTAGTCTTGCAGGAGTGGAGTGGGATATCAGCTCACCCCCAAACTCTGTTCCACAGCAGCACTGCTGTCACATGTGCTCCTGTCCCCACTCGAGCCCAGCCACACAAGACATGCAAATGTGGCCCTTGTGAGCCCCTCACAAAGAGCGTGGAAATGAAGCACCAAACTCCCATCCTCCTGAGAGGATCGATACTTTCAGCCAGAAATATTTGGCTTGCAGGTGTTTGGCTGTCTGATGAATAGCTCTAATTTTCTACAGAAAGCAGATATATTTTTTTGTGGAAAAAATATGCTCACAAAATCCAACTTTCCCTTTAAGGAACATATGGAGATGGAAAATTCTTAACCTATAAGATGTAGCAACATGTGTGGTTTCCACACACACCCCTCAATCTTCTCTGCATGTCCACTGACTTGCCTTGCTATAGAAAATTGCACTAAAGGTGATTGGCTTCGAGCCCAAAATGTTGCCTAGTTTCTCAAGCTCTATCAATGGATTCATCAATGATGTTTCCATGTGTGGACCTTGACTTTTCTCAAATACTATTCCTATTAGAGGTAGAACAACGTGCTACTGTAGTGTGTGTCACTGGATATTATAATCACGTTCTCATGCTGGCCAAAGGGAAGAAAAGGGTGTTTGCAAGGCTTTGTAGACACAAAGAACCCAGAACAGTTCCCCAGGAAAGGGGAGTCAGGTTTTGTAGCTGTCTCAGAGGTCTGAAATGTTTTATTGCCAATACACATATGCAGCCATTCTAGACATCATTTGCTTCCAAAATAAAAAGACATATTATTGCAATAGCAAAAGAAATTCATCTCTGTTTGAGGTTTGTTATGATTTGAGCAAAAGGAAGGAAATCCAGGGTCAGAGATCACTCCCTCCCTACTGTCTATCACAACAGGTTACCATCCTTAATTTTACCCAACTTTGTCATATTGGAGGCGTGATCCTTAACTTTGAAGTTTTTCCCTTTCTGGAATTAAGCCAGAACCACAAAATATTTGAAAACACAGGGCTTGATGGAATTGAATATAATTTTTCTCTGTGAAAGTAAAACCAAACTGAAAGCATTTGCCCTTTCAAAAGATGCCTTTAAAATTGTCTTAGACCCGTTTTCTTCATATTTATATTTGCTCTAGTTATTTGATTAAAACTGTAGGAAATCAATTTCAAAATATTATTTTTAAAATACAAATAAGAAAACTTTGATTTTTTAAATTATTTTTTTTCAAATGTATCATGCATTATTTTATAAATGCTTTCCAGATTTAGCTTGACACTATTACGCATTTCAGGATTATCTGAAATTCAATTCAATAATACTCTACTTTTGCCCTCCTTTTTAACATTTTGATGTACCATTGTTAATTGATTTTTGTATTCTCTTCAGGAATACTTGATATAAAATCACAAGTCTGAAGATAAAAATCAAAAATACATATATACACAAATGTATACATCTATACACATATATATTATACATGTGCATACATATGGACACATATATATCTAGCCCACAGAAATTGCTCATAAAAATGCAATGTGTTCAACCAGCCAACTACAATAAACACGTCATTCATTACTTTAAAATTCTATTGACTTTAGTGATAACTTTTCCTGGATAATGAATGTACATTCTAGACACAATAAAACTTAAGGAGTTTAACAAAATATTTTAATAGAGCTATGCCTAAAATAAAGAGGATTTCACAGAGGGAGGTTTCAGAGGCTGATATGGAGGGAGGAAATTTTCATATCAATAAATATGGTGGCATCTGCCAGGTAAAATGTTGTAATAATCCTCTGGGTGCTACTTCCCTCCAACTAATGTGTTGGACAGTTTAGATTAACACCATATGCCTGTTCATAGAAGGAGCTGGAAACCCATGTAAATACAGAGAGAGAGAGAGTTCATTTTGCAGCCTTGTTTTCCCTGCGCTCCAGGATAGGCGTTGGTGGTATGCACAGAATAATGGAGGAGGAGGAAAACAGCCTGAGGAACAGGTCAGAGCATAGAGCAAGAAAGCACTGGGGGAGGAAGAGAGAAGGGAAGGCAGGGAAATATTTCCAGAGAAGCTCTTGCAGCTGCATTCTGATAGACTGAGGTTTTCATTCTCTTCTGTATCCTCTTCACGTCCGCTTCCCAACTTCTGACCTTGCCTTGCTTTGACCTCAGGTGGGAATTGTGCTCCTAAGGCTGAGCCAGACTGCTCACCCACACCTCACCCTGTCCACAGTGCTTCTCTAATGTGGGCCAGCAGCAGTCCATGGCAATGATTTATTATAAACTTGGTGCAACTGAAGTTCTCTTGTCCTTTGGGAAATATTTGCAGATAGAGATCGTTACGTAGCATCTGTAGTTTCCAAGTATCCATATGCAGGATAAATTAGTCAAAAAATTATTCCCTGACTCTGCATTTACACTGGAGTCTTCTTGGCAGAAAAGATTGTTTACTTATTTGTAGCAGTATAGCAAGACCTTTCCCCTATTGTTTGCAAGCTTTAGCCAGCAGATGAGAAATAAAAGCAACTTCAAATTTATACTTGTACCAAGCTCATTTATGACTGAATTAAATTACAGCTTCCAAAATGAATGTCAGAATTAGCTTGCAGTGTGCTTCACTGGAGCTGCTGAATTAACATTTATGGTGTCAGGCCTGTTCATTTTGACACACAGAGCTCTCCTCTCATGTCACCAGACAAATTAGTGTCTGAAACACTATGAGTCAGGTGGAACTCCAGAAAATGAGCTCCAAATAATTTCTGTGGATTAGCTCCTTCAGATAAAGTGTAGTGATGAATGCTCCATTATGGTGGAGGCAAAAATGTTTCTGTGAAAAAATATTAAACCACATGAATTGTCTGTTTTCTGCATGGACAGCTGTATAAAGTCTCCTTGTATTGTTTTTTAAGAAGAGCTCTGGGCTGGTCTGTTATTTGTGAAAATGTTTCCGTGTTTTTTTTCCTCATAGCTTTTGTGCGTGAGAACCTAGGACTAATACCATTATGTTTTTCTGCCTTTAGTGAAGAAATATGCTCCTACCAGAGGAGAATTCTGGAGCCAATAGAAGAAAAATAAGCCAGACATTTGCAGGTCATCCCATTGGTTCTGTTTTTTAAAAAAACTCTGGGTCAGAAATATTGCGGTCAGATTTATTTCAATCCACCTCTGGTAAAATAATGAAAAAATACTCACTCAATTAAAAGTTCCAGAATTCAAAATAAATGTTATTCACAAAAAATGGTTCAGTTAGCTGAACCCATGGTGTGACAGTGACAGCTATAATAGAAATCGGCCATGCTATATGATTTTCTTCTTTTCAGAGAATTTACAATGTGTTTTTAATTAGAGGGAATTGAGTTTTCAAAAACCATAGCACGTTTCTGTGCAACCAGTCTGCCACTACCTAGCCCAGCAATGTCAGCATGATTTAAAAATTAAAGGTGGGCATGTGACCCAGAGCTTCAAACCCCAAGCCAGGGATAGTTCCTACTCCAACAGTTCAGGTTTTCCTGAAGAAAAGGTATCCTCAAATTAAAAATAGTTTAGACTGTAAATGAGGTCTAAATCATGCCCAACTACTACAACCACTGAAATTTACAGGGATTTTAATGCAAAAATTGTAATTTTTTTCCCCTCAAAACTGCAGAAGGACAGAGATTCAGTATTTTCTCTTGATCTTTTCCTAGATATAAGGGATTTCCAAGGGTTTGGCTTCAGTTCTGAGGAGACAAAAAGAAGTGAGAAGTGTTTTCTAACCAAACTGCACAGTGACATCATGAGGTACATGGTAAAATCAAGCAACTGAGTCAACTTCTTGGCTGCAAGATTCCCATCTGAGGGAAACTTACCTTATTTTGATGTTTCTGAAGTCAGCAGGACTGTTTCCTAAGACAACAAATGGGGTAAGACCTCTGTTCATTACAGAGTCACAGTGTGTAGAGACTTATCTGACAACAAAAATTGCAGCTGAAAAATTATTTATGCTTAAACTATCAGTACTTAAGAAATGCTGAAAGATTTGCATCATAATACATAAAGTAATACAATAGGTAAAAACAAATAAGGTTTGATTCTAAATTTTAATCTGTTTTACTCTTGCTTTCAATTTAAACTCTTGCTCCACAGCCACAAGTGCTCAATGTCTATGTTTTTACAAAAAGAAGCATTAGATTTTAGACAAGTGTTGGACTTTGGGCTCATTGTTCCTAAGCAAAGAAAATTCCCAGTCAAATGAGGGTTTATATCTCTTTGTTTAGAAAGTGCAGAAATAACGTTTCTAATTTCTCATTAAGTGAGAATTTATATCCTACAGCCCTACATGACATCAGTGACTGCAGTGCTGTTAGGCTATGACAGTTTGTCTCATGGATAATGTTTTTTAATTACAGAAGTATAGACATACACACGAAGCAACAAAACTGTATTCAACAGATAACTTCAATAATGGAAGAATTAGAAAATATAACTGAGATCTTTTACACAGGAGTAATCCCATTTGCGTCAATGGAATCGTTTGCTATGACAGGGGTTTAGAGGGTCAGGTCTGTATAACAACCATCTGTGCTCCTTAAGTTTTATCCTCAGATAACATTATTCTCCAACAACAGAAAGAAAATGCCACATTGACAGGTAACCCAACCTATTTCCAAACAGCATGCCAGGCCCCTGAGTGCTTGGGTGTGACATTTGACTGCAGATGCTTTCACACTTTGATTTATTCTGTGCTCTCACCATTGCCCTGTTCCCCATGTGCAAATTCCTGCAGACATTAGCATGGACACTGTCACCCTGCTTGTCCACTTGTCACAGCTGAGCTCTGAGCTGTGCAGCCAGAACTCCCAGACTGACCCCAGCCAAGGTGGGGGCCCTGCATGGTGTGTGGCAAATGGGGTCTGAGACCCTCAGGGCTGTGGCAGCTACTGCAGCAGGCACCACAAACCGCTGATTGTTACTGGGAAGATACTTCTGTATTAAGGCACCAAATGTTGAGCCTTCTGTAAGTGTTTTAAAGTTATGCAAAATAACCTTCCCTACAGTATAATATTGCTTCTATTATTATACTTCAGAAATTAATCAATTTTACATATTTTCCCTAACAAATGTTCAAAGGAAGACTAGGACCAGACTGCAGAAACTGGCATTACTCACTACCATAAGTTAACAGTGTCTTTTTTAGGCAATATTCTGTATGTAAAACAGCCATTTCAATGTAAGAATTTATAACTTAATTCTGATAAAAGTATTGCAAAATCATGATATAGTTAAGGGTTTTTGTAAGATTTTATGTATCAAGATTTTAGTTCTATTTTTTAATAGTTTAACTTGCAAATCAGAGAGGTTTTTCTTAAAACCAAAGAGAAAACCGGTCCTGTTTGCAATGAGCAGCATCAAGAGAAGATAAGAAAGCTTATCAACAATATTTGCAAAAACTGATTTAGGGTCAGCATCAGAAACTCTGGATCATAAAATGGCTTTGCCAAAGGCAGCCTTCCCCAAGAACACATGCAGAGGATCAAATTTCCAGAAAAGAAATATCCAGGAAGGCATACCAAAGAGAGTAGAAAGAAATGAGATGTCATTGGATGGAGAAGGGCTTTAGGCACATCAGTATTTTTTCTGAGAGGCTTCTCAGATGTGAACTTTCCCATGGAGTAACACATCTGATGCAATGGGAGAGAATTTCAGAATAATTGGCAGATTCTTCTCAGTTAGAACAAGAACATCCTCACCAGCTGAGTGCCCAGAGCCTGAGCCTGGTAACTGGCAGTCCTGGACTGAGAGCCAGGCTCTCTGCCTGCCAGGACATTTCAGCCTGGTCTGAATAGCAAAACAGTCCCTGAACTAAATGAAGGAGTACTGCAAACCTATTTGCTAGTGACTAAGGCACTCTCTGGCATCTAGGAAATTGTGATTCAAATCCCTGTTCCAGAGTAGAGTAGAGAATGTGTAAGGCACAGAAAATGAGAGTGAAGCAGAAGGAGTGAGGAGCCAACTCCAGGCACTCAGGAACTTCAGGCTCAAGTCAGGGCACTTTGAAATGAGAGCTGATGGTCAGCTTTGAAGCCTGATCTGAAGGGACCACACAATAAAAAAAAGGAGACAATGTTTGTTACCTGTGTTGAGGTACTGTGAATCCTCAGCAGTGTCATTCTGACATGAATCCTCATTTCCTGCAGGAGGATTCCTGCTGCTCCAAGTAGCGCTGCTTCCTGAAGTGGCTTAAAGGAAAAGATTCATCGAGGAAGAGAAGCACCCAAGGTGAGTCTAGAGGAAGACATCTTCATTACCCAGTAAAATCTGTTCTGTCAACTCCAGCCAATGTGCCTCCCAAGCTGTAAGATGAAAATGGATTATGTGTAGTAGTACTGTAAGACCAGCATGATACTACAAGCAGCTTCCAATTAGCATAAATATAAGGTTATCATAGAAAAATGTTGCTGTAAATCTTCACACTAGCATTTTAACATTCTTCCTAATGCTTCCTATGAACAAAGTGATGAAGAACAGGATCTGCTGTTGGGAGGAGGTAACTCCTGTGCTATGCATGCACACTGCAACTAAGCTTTCACTGGCACGTCTCTATGGTACACAAAAAGGAAATAAACCACCAGGAGATATCAACAGTGACTTTCAGAAAAAGAAATGCAGCATGAAGCCATGCAGCTTTGCTGGAATTGGATAAGCTGGACCCAGAATTGTGTGAAGCTCAGTTAGTTTACTTTTGCTTCAGCAAATTGTGCCATGAGGCTGGTTTGCTTTGCTCAATTTCCCAACAATGAATTTTAAATATTTATGTGATGGAAAATCAGAGCTAGTACTAAACCTAGGCAAATTTTGCCATGTTCTCTTTTCCCTTGCATGTTATCAGCTCAGACTTAATATGCTGTCTCTGATAATGTAGGGGAACAGTAGTACCATATATGCTCAGAATTATCACACAGAATGTTTCAAGAGCAAATAGAAGAAAATACCTAGCACTGACTTGATATGACCCATTGCCACAGTCCTTCCAAGGTCACTTACTGTCCCTGGAAAGAGAATATAAGGGTTTTTTTCTGGGTCAAGGACTTTTATGGCTGGTGTGATCTTGAAAGCTGCAGATCCATGCCTGCCAGCCATCAGCTTTGTTTTGTAAATACATTCCTTCCCTCTATGAAGCAGCGGGCCCCAATTTTTGTTCCAGTTTGGGTAGGATAGAATCACCTGTGCCAGGGTAACAGAAGCTGCAATACTGTGTGCTTAGTTAAATTAGTTTTTGCATGGAAACTCATGTAATCATTTAAACCAGAGTTAGGCTGGTTCACACTGGGCTGGACTGGGTAGGATTATCATCAGTGCCAACTCACTCCACTGCACTGTTATAACAAAGTTCTTTGAAGTTAACTCCTTGCAGCTTCTGTGGGTAGAGAATCTTGTCTCAGAAACTTCTAGTCTGTCTCTCCTGGCCAAAAACATGTTTAGGGGCTGTCACAAGCGAGACAGTGTGGCTGGTGTAACACAGTGTTCTGACAGGAACAGCTCTCCATGCTCAGGGATTAGCACAGCTACAGCCTGAAGTGCAGCCTTTGGTTTCCCAAGAGAGACTTTTGATCCGCCCCTTCTTCATGTCCCACACTCACAGCCCTATATATGACCAAGAAGGTCCTTTTGGAAGAACATTCTGTGTCCCAGCAGTTGCCTGTGCACAAGTACTGTGGTTACCAGCCTTTTACAGCAGCTTCAGTAATTAATGGCATTTCAAATCTTCATGCTACTTTTTGACAAATGACTATATCATGCATTTGGCTCGTGCAAAAAGTACTGTTTAGTCAGAAATCTAACCACAGAAAAGAACATTTTTAAAAGAGTGTTTATATTTTGTAAGGATTAAAGAAAGTATATGACATTTTCCTGGATCTATAAACAACAAGAAGTAGAATGAATTATTGTGCCAATAACAATGTCAAAATCTCGTAGAAAAATGAACATGAAAGCTCAACTTTACCAAATAATTCATATTTCAATTTTTCTGGCTTTATGATATATCATTTGTGCAAGAGAGAATAGTTGTTATTATTAATTGCTTCTTTTTTAAATTAAAATCCAGAAGATGTTCATAGGTAAGCAAATTTTTCTACATCTCTGTTGTCAGAATTGAATCCACTGATTATATTAAATGCATTTTCCTGGCCACTCTCCCAATGTAGAGAACAATTCACATCATGTTTCTTTGAACATTTAGCAGCTGGCAATGGCTGGCTGCAGAGTACCTGCCAAGAAGACACTGTGCTTACAAACAAAATTATACACCTACTTACATAAACACACAGAACAGGTTGTGTTTATCCCTACATTAATACCAGATTTCACAGTGCTGGAATGAAGCACCTTCACCAGGCAATTGCTTCAGCAATAAATTTGCCTCTGTTATTGACTTTGCAGGATACATTTCTTGGAGAATGGGCAGTAGCTTTCAGTATCTTTGTCTACTGTGAGTACAGCAATAAAAATAATTGATCAGATGAGTACTGAAAATGCAGTTCAAATGTAGAATAAGTTTCTACCTTGACTGTTCGAGCAATATAGACAGGATAGATGTTCTCTGTGTGTCCGATCACCCTCAGGATATGGATCTCCTACTGGCATTTTTCTGGGGGGAGCAAGAAGTAATTACAATTGCATTTGTTCTGCAGTGGCATTTTCTTCCCTTATTACTCCTTTTTTCCCCACACTGAGCTTGGAGATTGCAAGATCACTGCAAAGCAATGCTGTGGCACAGTAGGCATTAAAAGGCCATAAATGTGTACAGGGAATTATTATTTAATGCAGTGAATATGAAAATGAAGCAGCTATGAGTTGGAGGATGCCTAAGTGTTGAAGAAAGGGTTTTAAGGGAGAAATCCAAAACTTACCTCTTGAGCCTAGCTACCTTTTGGAGCCAGTACCAAGTCCCTCCTTTCTTGGGGCCACACTGGTAGAGTTCTTCCTGACAATATTGACACCACAGCTTTGTGGTGAAGGCAGCCCAGTCCAAAGTCACCTCTTACCAAATTATTTCTTAGTGCTCAGGACATTCTCACTTTGGAGTGTTCAGGACCCTGGATCAAGGCTGAATAGTGGTGGGAAATGTGTCCTGCTCCAGCAGTGCTGGTGGAAGTCCCTGCAGCTGAGTCCTGCATGTGCTGGTTACCACTCCAGACGCTCCAGGGTACGTGTCAGGCTTGACTCTGCCCTTAGGAAATGCAGTTTGCAGTGAGCACAGTGCAGTGCCTGCTCTGGCACAGCTGTGAGGGCTCTTCCCACAGCCAGCAACATCAGCAAAGCCCTTGGTCTCCTCGGTACCCTCCCCATCACCTTGGTGTGCTCTAGCCAGGGAAGCTGTGATTTGTCCATGGCTTGGTACTTAAAACTGCAACAAATTGCTGTCAATAATAATTAAAGAAGGGGTTGGTTAAATGCACAGTACGAATGGGAAATGAGATTAGAGATGACACTTAGACCAGGAGGCCTTTTTCAGGCTGTGGAAAAAATAGAACACAGTTATTTTTCCCACAGCCTGGAGAAGAGGCCTCATGTCCTAAATGTCATCTCTAATCTTGCTTTCTATTTCTAGTGTATATTACACTGCTCTGCCAGTGCTACCATAGTTAAAGTGGTGTCAGTGTTTCCATTGTAAACCCCTCTTTTCAGAGGTTTGTAACTCAACCATAAAAATTTTGCTCTGGGCTGAAACTTAGAAAACAGGTTTTAGAACTGAAACATATTTTTTTTTCTTGTTATTAAAAAAAAAATTGTATTTTAAACACGAAATTTTGCAAGCCATTAGACTATAAAAGAAACACACAATGTGTGGAGTTTGAAATTACTCCAAAAGTACTATTAACAGCTTTTTGAGGCAATTCCAAACTTTTTTTGTTTGTTTTAATTCCCAATACAGATATACTACAGGGTCATTTATTTATTTATTTAAAGAATTAATAGCTATACAATCAGGTCAAATAATTGGACTTTAAAAACTTTGAGTAAATATTTATAGTACTGGGTCAATAATCTGCATTTATAAAGGCTCCTAAGTACATATTTATATAATAAAATGTAGCAACAATGCATCACAAACAAGTTCGTAATGTGCTTTTAGAAAACTTCATAAATGCAGTTAAAAGGCCAATAGTCTGCAAGGAATTTTTTCACATGAAAAGGACCTCTATTTAGCCAAGAGAACCTTATTCATGCAGAAATAATTGGATGGGGTTCATCCATCTTTCCCTTTTCTATGTGCTGCTGCAGTGACAGAGCTGGAAATGCAGGTTGGGTGAGGCAGGAAAGGTGCCACACACGGCTGCTGAGGTTTGCAGAGCACCCCAGGAGGCTGTGCAATAATTATTTGAAGTGAAACAAAGGGGTTCTGGCAGGATTTTGGTAATATAGTGGAATTCTGGTTACTGGAAAACAACAGCTAGGAAAACCTGCCAGATGGCTGAGGAGCTGACAAATACAGGAAAGCCCCATGATTTGGAACATGAGAAATAATACTGAAACAAATAATAGAAATATATACTTGACAGGGGAGTACCACTAGAAGTATGCCTTCAGTCATTACATGCACTCTGCCCTTATTTTGTGTGCTGAAACACTTCACTATTTCAATAGACAAAGACTTTGATTTTGCAATTGGATTTTCACCAGTGAATCCTATTGGAAAGTTTTTGGGAAAGGAGTATCTGACTCAGAATGTACATCTGAGGAGCAAGAGATTACAGTAATTTTCCTCACTGAGATCTATATAAAAACTGTGGATGGCAATCACGTTGGGAGTTTTGCAATATTAGTTCAAGGGACAATCCAGAAGTGCTAATGATATCAGACCATAAATTTCTGTTCATACCAAACTAGATAAAGACATGTCTGGTTTAAGGCATATTTGTAACCATCTGTATATTCCATTGATCTCTAACACAAGATAATTACATTACCATTTAATAACAAGGAATGCAATTATCAATACACTTATTCATAATCTGTCTTGAATTTTGTTGTAAATACTAGTATTAGCCTTGCTTCAGGTATTGTACCTAATTTATTTATTACAGATTACAATTTTCTAATAATGCTTCAGTTCAGTTCCTACCTTTTGTTTTATAACCCCAATTCAAAAATTACAAGTCATGGTTTTATAATCCCTAGAATAAAGTCCATTAAATCACTTGAAACCTGGTCCAAATCCTGCTGAGGTGAATGGCTCTCTTGCAGTTAATTAATTTGGAATGATGTTTTACTCCTCCTAAAACTCCAATAAAATCTCTGTTAATGTTTATGGGAATTGCAAGCATACATTTCCTTTACTTAAATGGTGAAATTATCTTTGCTATGTTATAATTTAAGATCTACAGGCTTCATATACATGTATGTCTTGTGATAAGTTTTATTCAGCATAAAGATTCCAGGGTCCTGGCAAGGACAGGAGAGCTCTATTGTCCACCTCCTTATTCCCCAAGGTGTCCAATTAATTTTAGTGAAGATATTGGAGTAAGGTACAACATGAAGAACAATATCAGAACCAGATCCTCAACTGTCATCTTAAAAAAAAAATTGGTTAGTCTTCTTTCTATTAAAGGAATGCTTATTTAGTGTCAGTTACATTTCTGACTCTTACAGGAAATATTGCATCTATTTCATAATTGACCTGACTTGTAAAGTTATAAGGGGTAGCTACTAAAAGACCACAGAAGCTATTTTGGAAAATGTGACTGGGAGCATATTTTTATTGAGAAAAGGGGAATGGAAGACTCTAATCCAAATATAGTACAGAGTGATAAAATAAAAATAAAATCTGGGAGATTTCAATGTTTTAATATGCTAAAACACAGGAAAGTATGCACACTGTGGCCTAAATTCCCATCACCTTTCTCATGCAAGAAACATCACTAGGTTTATAAGGACCAAATTTTTTGATCCTTTCATCTTTTTTTAATATCTTATTCACAGCTGCAGTGTCAGCACTCTGCAGGATTCACTTTAAGCTCCGGAGCTTTCAGATGCAACTTCTCAGTCATTCAACATTTAAGCGTTTATTTGTCTAAATTTATGATTGTTTCTTTGCCAAGAGAGAGGCTCAGAAAGAAGATGGACTCCTCCAAACACAGTAAACACTCAGCAAATGAAAAGGCCCATGACACCACGTTTTGTTAAGAAATTTACAGCAGGTGACCTGCCTGTTTTCATGGTGGCAGCAATTGTATTATTCACTCCACGTAATGAATTGGGAGGTTATGCTAATCTGAAGAGGGAAGCTATCAATTGTATATGTCCAGACCATCTCTCCCATTGATTTTGTAATTAATGATAAATGTATCTTTTGGGATGGAGAGATTGCTGAGGAGGGAACTTCACGTGCAGAATAAAAATGTTACAGTAGCCTAATCAATTAGGTATGGTTGACAAATGGGTGAGGGATGACACCACAAAACACTGTGCTTTAGTAGTGGTCACATAGAAGGTGTCACATGATACCTATATTAATCTTTCCACAGGCTAAATGTGATTCATTGCATCAGCAGGACCATGAAAAAACTGTTTGGTATCTCAAAATCACATGTCCTTGATGCTAACTCAAAATCTGCTCACTTTGCTCACAGAAAAAAACATTGTAATAATGCACCAGGTGCCAAGATCATTTGTAGTTTTAAGCCTGGTAACAGGTTTAAAAGCTACTTAGAATATAATTTTAGGCAATAAATAGAGCACTTGGACATGGGCTTAAGCAGTCTTAAGTGTCAGGAAAAGATGTGCCTTTGGAAGCAGGTAGCACATCCTCCCTTGGATGCAGCCTGTGCTCATCCCTCCAGATCCAGGAAAGGCCTCACAGTCTCTCACTGCAGCAACAGCTGCCACAGGATGAAGTGACAATACATGTAACCCACTTAAATATTCAGCTCCAGCTACACAGTGACCTGTGGGTGGACAGTACGTGCAGCAAGTTGGACCATTCCTTCCCAACAAAATCTAGAAGCCTGCTGCAAAAATGCAGTGCTTGATTCCTGAAGTCTGACTCACAAACACCACCACTCCCTACACACAGCTCCCTGCTCATCTGTAATTATTGCTAAGAATGACAGAGGTGTAACAGGGCCATGCCTAGGACCACATCCTCAGTGACCCATACCAGGCAGCAAACAGCACTGCATCAGGTCTTCAGAAAGGTTCTTCTTATGTTTGGGTGAGCTGAAGGACTTACATTTCTCTGTGTGGGGGATGTTTCCAGATGTATAACATGCAGAAGTCTCATTTGATTTCCCTCTCTAAAAGTCTTTGGAAATACAAAGCAAAACAAGACTGACCTTAGAGTAAGAAACACGTAGGTGAAAGATCTGTCAGTTCTTAATTGAAAGATGGCAAGTGCTGAATTTTTACAAACAGCATTTCCTTCCCTGTAAAGGTTCAAGAAATTCAGTTTTGTGACAAAAGCTCAAAAGCTAAGACATATTTTCTTCTAGGGAAGGCTGGCTTACTGAATGGACTTTTGCCTCACTGCAAATTAAATTCAAGCTCAGTACTCTATGAAGAGAAGAAATCTCCTGTTTCAGCATAAATCAGGGTTAACTTGCCTGATATCTATAGTATCCTAAAAAGATCCACGGGGCCCTCCAGAGAACCTGCATTGCTAAGGTAAAAGTGAAGGAGCTGCATAACAATCCTCTGGCACTGCACTGTTCAGCTCTGTAGGTCACAAATACATCAGAGACATCTCTCAAGGTTTGCTGCTCTGGGGGCTCAGGTGGATGGAGGGGGTGATGTTTGTTTGAGGCAGGGTCTAACCATCCATTCCATGTCTGTGCCACACAGGGAAGCAGAGCAGTGCCATGTACACACAGCACCACACAGATCTCATCAGTGAGCTCCTGCAGGAACCCTCCCTCACCAGGAACACTCAGGTCTGTGGGAGCCCCAGCACAGAGCAGTCTTTCTCCATCTGTGGTGCTTTACCTCACTCACTTTTCAGGGTGCACAGGGATGATGACTGCTGCTAAGATATTGCTTACTTTTACTTTGGACCAAGAAGCTCTGTACAATTTATAATGACTACAACAAGCTGCAGGCACAATACAAAAATCTAGATTTCAGTACCTGGAAACATTAGGAATATTAGTAATATCTTCTAAAGAGAATTGGTGCTCCTTTGAGTTTCCCCTCACTTCAATGCAAAACAAGAGTAAGCCATTTCAGGATAGTACTGTACCCTGATTAACAATAAGCACTAAAAGGACCCTTTGTCACTCCATCACAGTTTAAGTTCTTTTCACATAGCCTCAATTCATCACAGCATAACGTGTCCTTATTCTTGTTATCTCCACCTTGGACACCAGCAATCTTTTCTAATTATAGGCAGGTGGACTCCTGAAATGGTATTTCTCTCTCCTAGGAGAATGGTCTGTGTGGTTTTTTTATAAGTGAAGATGGTTGGAAAGGTGATTCATTTTGGTATTTAAGAGTAGGCTTTCCAGAGAGTAAGTTGTATTCACTCGAGGACTTGCACTGAACTGTGTGTTTGTGGGCTGGAGCTGAACGGGAACAGAAATGTGTTGTGGTTTCACTGTAGCAGTTCTGTAAAAAAAGACTGGTTTCATTGGATACAGGTAGCTTGGAGAATGTGGGGGTTTTTTTAGTTTGAACTCGGTCTTTCTCCAGCTACTTTGTTAGAATAGTAATACCCCTGTTTCCCAGCAGGCGTTGCAAAATGAGTTAGAGTGGGTACCAGGGCAGGGAAAGAAAGAGGAAACAAGCCTAAATGTCATACTGAAGTTTGGAAGCCTAGAAAGCAGGAGAAGGACCATTACAGAATCAAACTCTAGAAAATTCTTTACCTGTTGCTCAAAAGTACAAAGCACAGAGTACAGCAATGACATTTAAGATGGTTTGTTTTTATTTGCATGAGTATTTGTCCTGTGAGGTGATATAACAACAGCTACAGGATTTATTTTTCTAAAGGAGACTAATATCCAAATTCAGCTTTATAGAGGACAAAGTAAAAAACCAGACAAGATAAATACCATTATGAGGAAGAAGGAACTGTAACTAGTGGTGCACCTTTTCACATGGATATTTGGGTATGGGTGGAAGGAGTTTGTAATTTATTTTTATAGTTTATCCCTTGAGCCATTTCATAAACAAACTCCTATAAGATTACAGTGCCCACCTCAGTTCTGTCTCTGGAGAAAGTATGTAAACTTTTGTTTAAGTGTTTCATAAGAGCTCTGTGCTATTTCAGTTTCCTTAACTCCTTTATTAATTTAGTAAGATCCATTCTTGACTTCTGAATTAAGCACAAGAGTGAACTTTGTGGGAGTCCCAGCTTTCCCTACAGCTGATTTCAGGTTTGGGATGCATTGTCTGAGTTTCATTCTCCAGTGGGTCCCTGCCCTTAAATAAATAAGCATATTTTAAAAAAGGGTGAAAGCCAGGGCCAAGGTAACTCCAAGTAATACTGGAAGAGGGGAGGGCTGGGGTAAGAAAACTTTGGGAAGATGCTTGTAATGTTCCCTGCACTTTTCTTCTATGCTAACAGTTTACTAGCATCAACTACAGCAAACTGATACCACCATTAAAGAAGAAAGAACAAAACCACAAGAACAATAGATTGGGCCTCTTCAAGACCTTTTAGCCTCTCTTTGACTCCTCAAATGTAAGTGTCAAATATTGTCCAGACATTATTTTATTGGTATTTTGACACACTCTTTAGTTTTCAGGACTGGGTACTTTTCCAAAAGCCACACTTCAGCTTGTGGCTTGAATAATTTTGTGAATTGCTACGGCCCATTTTATTCATAGGCTCAGAGCTTTTTTTCCTCAAAAGCTGAACAACCTTAAGCTAGCCAAGAAATCAATGTCTAAAGTGGCATAACACTTTTAATGAAATATCTCAGTAACTTGCAATTTTCCTAACACAATGACAGTCAGAACCTAATGGAAGTTCCCTCTGTCTCTTCTTAAAGAATATCCCCTCTAGAAATGTATTTTGTATCATGGTAGGTATGTCTTCCCTCAAGACAGACATTTTGCAACTGGAGTGCTGTAAGTCAAATTGCTTTTCTTTATATTGTGTAATTTAATTTTTGTTGTTGTTGTTTGTGTTGGGTTTTTTTTCAACTGCGTAAGTTTTGGATATTTTTATTTCTGTCCTCAAGATGTAAGGAATCACACTTAGAAGTTCAAATAATTTCATTCTATTTGATTGTGAGATTTTATGATTCAAGTGGCCATTATTTTCCCAAACATTTCTCAACACACCATATAAAAACCAGCATCTCTTACTATAAGCTTTTCCTTATTTCTATCCATGGACTTTAACTTTACAACATAACTAAAATTGAAGCTGAGATTTTAAACCATTAAAAATGAAGAATTTAACAAACATGAATTCTGTATTACCTGGTCAAACCCAAATATTCCAAACTGATTTAACAATAAAATGGAACATAATAGCTGTATTTTTCATGTTAATTCCCACCAAGTTAACATTCTGGATTTTAAAACAAGTTTTAATTTGCTGCTAATGCACAACCACATCTGGACTGGTTTCTCTGAGCCCCAACAGCAACATTGGTCACATCTCTGCCTGCACAGTTCCTGCACCATTGGTATAGTTTACACACTGTCCTTCCTATGGGTTTGTGCTTTAAAAGCATAAGTTTACTAAGGTACATTTTCATTCTGCTACAGCAGTATATTGCTATAAATTAGGAATGAGCAATCTGAGCTCACCTTCCTATGGCTTTGTGCAACTTATTTCATAACATTATTTCTGCAAAAGCCAGATTTTTATCCTACTTTGGACTATCCACAAAACACAAGAAATAAATTCACAATGAAGGAAATACTATCACAGTTTCTCATAGCTTTTGCTCATGGGCAATATGAAGGACTTTTATATTTATTCTGGGGTATCTAATAAGACTCTGGGTCTCACAGGTCTGTCAACTGTTACAGCTACTTGCTGCAGCTTTGCCTGATACAGCAGAGGTGTCTCATTCTTAGAGCATAGTTTAAAACTGTGCTTTTTCTGGCAAGGCAGGCTTGGTCAGTTAAGGACCAGGTGATCATCTGCTGGCTAAACAGCAGATATCTACCACAGTATGCAATAATGGGAAGGAAAGAAAGAAAAGTGTCTTACTACCCCAATCATCTGTACACAGCCCAAACCTCTCCTGACACCACTGAGGCACAAGACCAATGCTGTTAGAATGTTGAGAGCCACACTGGATCACATCAAATGCTACTGAGCCCAGGGTTTGTCTTCAGCAGTTTCCAGGGAGCTGAACTGGGAAAAGCAGGAAGAGGGCATGTATGTATGGCAGTTCCCACAGGTTGTCCCACAGAACAACTATTTTTAGCTGCAGGGATTTTCTGAGTGGTTTCGGTTTCTGCAACGTAATAGTTCTTATTTAATTTCTCATCCAGAGGATTGTGCATGTAATGTTAGAGCAGCCCCCATGTCCTTTGGAAAAGGTTACACATCTACTGCCTGCTGCATGAAGAAACCAAACTTCATTTGGTTTCCTTTGAACTTGGCTCCTACAACCTTCATTCAATGGTTCTTTTGCATTAGAAGAGACAGCAAAGATCCAGCTTTGCCCACTGTGCACATCATCAGTTTGTAGGTCTGTCACAGTTTTAAACTGAACTGCCCAAGCATTCCCAGACCATTCTTACTGTGGAAGCAATTCCACCCTGCTTGGACTTCTGAGAACATGTCCCAGTTGTACTCCATTCCGTCTGAGGAATGTACTGGAATTATGTACACTCTGCAGCACGTGGATGAACACTGATTCATAGAGCTGCTCTCTAGATTTTTCCTCATTTAACACTTGATTAACATTTTGGCTGCCTCACAGCACTGAGACAATGTTTTCAGGGAACAAAGTATTATAATCCCAGGATTGTGATCCTGAGTCATTAGGGTCAGATCAGAGTCTATAATTTTGTATGTGAATTTAGGACTGCTTTTTCCCACAGGCATCAGTTAGATCTGTGCATACTAAATTTTATTTGCCCACACAGTCTCCTGAGGTACTTCTGTGCTTCCTGATAGGTGGCCTTCATATAACGAATATCTGATTTCCTGTCATTCTCAAACTGTCTCACCTGTCTGTTCACCTTCTTGTCCCAGCTGTTTATGGTGTGCTTACCAGGACAGATCCCAGTATAAGTTATGCAAAACTCTATTTTTGAGATCCATTACATATTTTCTTGGTTTCCCTTAAAAGTCTTTGGCACAGGACTTCATGTATAGCCTGTCAGAAATACAAGTATAACAAGCAGCTCATCCTTACTTACTTTCTTATCTACCTCTTCAAAGACCTCTGATAGATTTGTAAAGCACGGTTCATGTTCCATCAAAGGCTGCCCTGGTATGAAGAGTTTTCCTTTTCCTTTAAGTCATAGTCAGATAAAAGTCAATAGATCACAACCAGACTATAAGTGGAAGCATCTCTGCTTGTTTAACAGATTTGGCATACTTCAACCAAGGCAAGGCTGGGCCACTGGGGTACCAGCTACTGATGGATTTCTTCTGAGTCTGATTTGCTCACTGGGGACCCAGAGAGCCACTTCTGACTGTGTGACAGTGACTGCCATTGGAAATGAGAGAGAGGGGGCTGAAAAAGGCCTAATATCAGCCTCTAATTCTCCAAGTTTCTTTAGAAATCTCAGCCAGACTAGTTACAGATAGGAGATACTAAATTAGGATCCCACTGACATGGAGGGATGGGGAAAAGCTCAGTTTCCTGTATCCATCATGTCTTGTTTCAGGGAGATGTCACATTCTGCTGCTCAGGACAAACACACCAGCAAGAGAAAAAAAATGACAGAACAACCCATATTTCTGTTATTCAAGGAATATTTGCCTCCGTCATCTCTGTAGGTTCTGTAACTGTCCAGTTATGACAGCTGAAAACAAAACTATCTACAGCCTTCATAGCTGCCAGAGCTTTCAGTCACAGTTGGGCATTTCTGTATACCCCTTTCTCTGTGGAGAAATAGATGCAAAAAAAAAATCAGCTTTTTCTAGCCCACCTCCCCCCCACAATGCAATAAGTTGTATGTAATAGCATAATATATAACATATTTTTTATTATCTTATAACCATTTATAATAACATGGAAGGAAATGGATGCAGAAGTTTTGAGTGAATCAGGAGAACAGATTTTGCAGAACAGGAGCTTGGTGAATAGGAATGTGATCTCTGTTCTGAGAACATTTACATTAAATGAGAAAAATACTTCCAGGAAGGCAGAGGCTGTGCTGGTATCAATCATGTTGCTGTGGAGCACAGGTACAATGCAAAGAGCACTGCAGAGAGCAGTAAATAGATGGGCTTCCACTGCACCACGTGTTTTACTGAGTGCTTGGGCACTCATATTAACAAAAAGGATTTTCCTCCTTTTACCCACGTAAATATCTTTTATAGAACATGGGTTTGTCTCTCTGCCCCTCTGTTTTAAGGGACAAACACAAATTATAAATTCTGAGAAGGAATAAACAAAATGTATGAAAGCAAATGTGGCTAACTATCCCAATTTTCTAAGATTTAATTATTAGTAGTAAATAGCTCTCTTTTAAGAGTAGCCCTAATTGGCTACTAACAACAGTAGCTACCAATTTCAAGGCAATTAATATTTTAAAATAATGAGATGGCTAATATATTACATTAGAGCATACAGTAAGCAGAAGTCTTGCTAATTATATATATTATTCTCCCTACTTTGCTTAATGAAGGTGTCTGGCTTGTAGATTAATTCATTCTTGCTCTATTTTTTTTATTTTTTTTAATCAGTGTAACTAATCCTCCCACACACTATTGTAGCATTAAAGCAGAAATATGTGGATGAAGCAGTGAAAGAAGAACAAAAAAGAACATAAAAATGAAGGTTTAGTTCCAAGTTTCAGAAGCAGTTGCCCAAAGTAAAGAATTAAGATGTGGTAAATTAGAGAGAAAAGGCAGAAGCCTGAGTCAACACTTAACACCTTCTGCCTAATCCTGAAAACATAAATCTCTTCACAGAGGTAATCACACTCAGATCAGTTTGATTTTCAGAACATAGCAATTCTTCTGACAAAGATATTACCATTCCATAGCTTAAATAACTGCTTTTCCTGTTTTCTCCAGTGCAGAGACAGGGGGGTGCCTTGGATAAATGGAGATTTCTTCCAAATTGAGAGCTAATCTTCCAGGAAAGAATAGCAATGAAAGATTTGTTTACAGTGAAAATCTTCTCTTTTGTATTAGTCTACAACTACATTTCACTCTCAAATATTTGAGTGTCTTTGTGCTCAGCAACTGTTTGCTGCTCTCATTGTACAAGAGAATTGCCTCTGCCAAAAGCTGGAATATACAAGTTTTCATGTGCTGTGTACCAGAAACACACTGCACTTCTACCCCTAGGCTCTAGAAACACTTCCAAACTCCCTGGGAAAATGATCCCTCCTTCGAAGAGAGGGAAGTGGAGAAAGCCCTTTCTTTTGTGCACCCCAGGAAGACAGGGAGCTACCATGTCCCAGGCTCAGCCCTCCACACCCAGTGCACACACAGCCCCACAGACACAGCCCAGGGCCTCTGCCCAGCTCTGAGAAGACCCTTCTCCAATTTCTCAGCGAAGCCCAAGCAGTACTGACTGGATAAAATATTGTAACAGCATGAGGAAATGTGAGGTCAACCTCCACTTGATCATCCTACTGCATCTCCTACATGTATGAAATCCTCTTTAAGACCCAATAGGAGATGTTATCACAAAACCAACTGCTCAGCAAACAGGGCAAAAACAGAAGAGACCCTGTTTCAGTGTGACAAATGTCTCTCAAGCATCAGACTGAGGTTGTATTTTCACTGGGAGCTTGCTGGTAACTTATGTACCACATGATAAAAGCCTGTGGAATATAAAATGAAGCCTTTACACCAACAATGCCTCATTAGATTTGTGTATTTGAGACACAAAGCAGCACAGTAAATGATGTTGTCTTCTAAATGAGTATATTCATTTGTAGACATTCAGAAGACATGCACGCTTAGCCCCATAGCAGCACACCACTCAAATAAGCATAGAGCAGCAAGTATGGGGTCCCAGGTAAGCACACAGCAATAGCTCTCACACTTACAGCTTGCAAATTGTACACAGCCACTGTCTTTTGTCCTGGATCACACACATCAGACACTCACAGCATCTCTGTGCCCTGTGTTTGCACCACGTTTAGGAGGAAGCATTCTTTTTCCAACTGAGACTTGTCTAAATGCTGCGCTAGCACTCTTGTTTTTCACATTGTAACCATGACAGTGGATGTTGGCTCTTGGGAAACAAAACTTGAGCAGGGCCCCTGTGAGGCAGGTTAATAACAAATGAATACATAATGTGCATCCCAACTCTCTAAACATTATTTTATAGTTTTGTTTCTGTGGTTGCTAGTGCACATAGATACAATCTATTGAAGTTCTCTCACTTTTGGGAAAAATCTTTGCACTCAGGTCTTGAGTTGCTGAAAATATTTTTTCATGCAGTACTTTATAGCAGATAGCAAATTATTTTTCTCATCAGAAATATGAGGAATAGTAAATAATATTGTAAAAGACATTTAAAAGGAGTATTTACCAGCAAATTCCCTTCCAGCTTCTGTACCAGTTTTTCTTGGGTACTAATTTGTCTAAGATCTTTTTCTTATTTCAAGTCACTGGAGTAGACAAGACTAACATGAGACATTTAACATACACATCTACTTATCAGAAAACAAATATATTACCAGTTTGTTGGAATCTGTTGCAGTACATACCCTGCAGCAGAGATAAAGACTAACCTTGGCCCACGGATAACATGATAGCTCAACAAACCATTGCTTTATACTTTATCTATCTTTGGTACCCACATATGGTTCCTCTGCTTCAAGTCAGCTCCCTAACTTTTCAACCATTACAGAAAATAAATGTTAAAAAGAGCAGTACAGGGTTCAGGCAAGTGCTCAATGGCCATTGAAGAAGTGAGCAGCAGCTTTGTCAAGTTAAAAAAAAATAATGCTTTAATATTAAGTCTCATTAGGGTCCTTTGAGTGCTGATGTGACAATGAGAGAGGGGACAAAAGAGCTCAGATAAACAATTGAAAATTGAATTTATTACATACACAAGCTTATGTATAGGATAGCAGTCTGTCTCTATACCCCACTCCCAAAATGAGCAAGAATCCAGTGAAGATGATAAAGGCATCCTTTCTGATGTCTCCTATCACTTGGCAAATGCTCATTATGAAGCTGCCAGTAGAGAACAGAGACCTCATTCCCACAGCTGCATCAAGGACTGACATGGGGCAGTGAGATATTACCAGCTTCCCTTTAAACAAAACCTGAGGGAAGGATTTTATTCTTCCACCACTGAGTAAAAGGCACTAGGGCAGGAACACAGACTTTCTTGTGGGCACAGAGGCCTCTTTTCACAACATGCAGAGGAAACGTCAGGTTTGGGGTTGCCAAGTACCTGATTTCAGGGTTCATTCTGTTACTGCATATAAATGTCTTTGGTGTGTGTTTGGCACGACATGTTATCCTAGACTGATCATATGTTCACAGATTGTGGAGAGTGTGTGAAAGCCTTTTTTGCTGTAGTTATTGGGCAAAGTCACGTCTGTTACCTGGTACTCATGCAGAGAAATCTGTAATCTGGGAACAGATGGTCTGAGAGAGTGAGAGAAAGAGAGAGAGAGAGACGCTGTCTGGAAGACTGCAGTTTTTCACTCAGAGGATATGAAAGAGGAATGAACAAACCCACCACAGCACAACAAAAACATGAAAATATAGAAGAATGTCAGTCCTGAAGGTCATTCCTTTAGAATTCACCAACTGTCTATGTACCATATGTGCATATCAACACACCAAAGAGAGCCCACCATCCTGTTGCACAGAGCCAGAGGTGGCTTACACAGCCAAAAACTGTGGAATCATACACTTCCTATTTAGAAAAGTGGCACACTGTAGTCTAAGCATACAGTCTGAGCAGAATCTGAAAAAATATATAGCAACTCCTGCTCTGGATTTACTACAAAATTTTATTTCAGTAGGCCAGAAATGGAAAATTCACATCCTAGTCTTCAAGCACTTTCTTTGTGGGATATGTTTGGATCTGAGACATTTTCAGCAACTTCAGGGATGTATTTCAAGCCTGGCTTTGGAGTCCAAGTGCCCCTGGAATTGGTGACACCTGCCATCAGGACAAGTCCATTGTTCCCAAACAGTTACATGAAAATTACTGTTGTACCAAGACACAGCATTGCATTACTCCCAAATGAAATGAACTGGATCTAACCTGTCTTAAAATCTTATTCAGCCTTTTTGATAATGGGATTTTGGGAATCAGCAGCCTATCCAAAGGTACTGGGTGGTGCTTTGCTCATGTGAGCATCCACCTTGCCAGTCTGAGAGTCCCCATCTCCAGGTGGGAGCTCTGATGGCCTGAGGCACTGTAGTTCTCCCAGGAACAGGAGCACATCCAGCCAACCCAGGCACGTATCACACGGTAGCTGTGACAACACAGAAGTTGACAAGGTGCAAGAGCCCTAGCTGAGGGTCTGACAGAGTCCTACATTAGCAGAATCCCAGTGATGCCTGTGTGTCCTGGAATACACCCCTGTCATCACCCCCCCAAGTTCAGTGCAGCTCTGCTCCATCCCCACAGCTGCCATCACATCTTTAGACACAGAGGCAATGCACCCCAAAAAACAAACCTCAAGTGAAAATCCATGGGCACTCCAAGCCACATGTTCCCAAAGGCATTGCTGAAGACATTTCAGCCAGAATGCAAATGAACAAGCCCCTGAATGAAAAGGCAGGAGCCCGGTGATGCAGTGGCAGCTCTGCAGTGCAGCCTGGGGCCGCCCCAGGTATGGCAGGCAGGAAGGGCATCACAGGGAGCAGCCGGCAACATCTTGCTCCCAGAACGACATCTGCAACAGGTACTTAGGGAAAGCAGGACCTATCACAAAATCCTCCAGGCCTGTGAATTACACACTGCAGGGACTCTCAGCATGGGCCCTTCTAAAAGCTGCTCACATAAAACCTGCCTGCGGGAGCAGGAAAAAAGAGGAGAATCAGGACACTCCCCTGGGTGAACCACTGGATGAAATCAGTGGTATTTTCCTCACATAAAACTGATTTGAAAAGATAATCAAGCCCTAATCGAACAGGATGGTTTCACTAGAAAGGTGAGGTGTTGCAATCTCACCAAGGGATTGTCGGAACTTAACTGAACTTCTAGCCCCTTTCAGCCTACAGCCAAAATCAGATGAAGCTGATTTTAAGAACATTTCAGTTTTTAGCCAGCACAAGATTTTACATTTGGGTGCTATCCAGTACTTCAATTTTTCACAAGAAATCCACATTGTCAGATATAGACAAACAACCCTGTATTTCACTATTTATTCTTCCAGCAATGTGTCAGTCAATTTGCAGAGCTAATTTCCAAATAGGACAAAACATTTTTTGCCTCTCAATAAAAATGAGTGACTTCAGCAGAACATTCAAAGGAAAAATTCCTCTTTCCTCTCATCTTTCTGTCCTGGTGAATGGCAGCAGAGGCAGAGCAGAATAACAAGATCCAGAATTAAACATGTTGCCAATGGAATGAAAAAATCCATTCTTTGACGGTAACAAAATGATCTATCATAACTCATACCTAAAATACAGAAGAAGACAACATCCTTTTGGTCAGTCTCAGTTATTAAAAGTATTTGCTTCAAGCCAGAAAAGGCTGGCTAAGACACTCTGGAATAGCATAAAGCATCTTACAGGAGAAATGAAATACAATATCTCATTGTGCAATGCAAAACAAAGGCTTTGACTACAGCTTTATGCATTTGCCAATTCAATTATGTAGATGGTGATCCTGCAAACATGCAAAAAGGGCAAATATCAATTTAAAAGCCCAGAATAAGCTTCTTTACTCTTCTCTTACTTGCAATTTTTTACCCTTCTGAGGCAGGATGAATTCATATTACATGGGAATTACAAAGGCCATGTACCTTTCTTGTCCTTCTCCTTAGTTGTAGAAGTTGTTCCTTCTCCTAGTTCTGTCTTTAAGGAAGAAGTTTCCCAGGCTCTAGAAGTCTAGAAGGGTACAGGGAAGTTTTTTTAACACATAGCCAAGCAGTTTTAGACGGTGCAACAGATCTCTTGCAAAGTTTTAAGCCCTGCACACCATCACTGAATACAGCACAGGGCACTCAGTGTAAAAAATGCATTTGTTGTCTTCTGCCTGGGAGAACAGAGATTCTGAAGCTTCACAGAAGCTTCAGCTTTCAGAAAATGAGAAAACTATTTTGAGTTTACATCTTGAAGGTGTGTAAATCTTAAGGGTATTTATATACCTCTCTAATGTCTCCCACTATGCCTGACAACTGAGTGATGTGCTACCTGCAAGCCATGGGTGTCTGCAAAGAGAAACCAGTCACAAGACAACAATGCAGTGAAATAGTTGATTCAGAATGTTCTTGGTATTTTGTTGTTAATTAGGCAGTGGGATTGCAGCCATCTGAGTATTGCATACTGCACAGAAATGAAACAACAACAACAACAAGCTCTAATAAACAAAGTTTGAAATAAACAAAAAGCACAAGGAAGCAGAAGAGCCATTCTCAGCTAAAGCTGAGCAGCAAGGCCCAGTGTGTACTGGGATGAGCAGGTGACCTGGATCCAGGAAAAGAACTTACAGAAAAAGAACCTAACAACTCTTTATATGCTATTTCAGTTTGACAGATACTTGTCCTTCAGCCTGAGTGAAAGCCATGAAGAGTGGACATGACTGTGCCACCAAGGATGTGACAAGAGTCCTTAAGGAATACACAGCACAGAGGGGAATGAGGACAGCCCTCCAGGCAGGCATTCAGACTGCAGGTGCAAACACAAGCACAGGCCAGGCTAAGGCCAGACTGGGAATGGTGCCACTTGCAGAGTTTGTACCTGCCAGCACAGATACAGGGCCAGGGGACAGCTCTGCCACAGAAGATGAATGTGCTATCAGCCTGAAAGCAGATGGCACATTTAATATTTTTAAGTTGGTCACTGGTACAAGAGGCAACAGGTTTCAATTATGTGAATGAAAAAGCACTAGGAGCAGATAAGAAAAAGGCAGTCTTTTTACTCTGTGTCTTAGGTGTATCCTCCATCCCAACAGGGAAACAAAAGGCATCTCATCATCTCACACCACTGCTGTGAGGCAGGTGGAACATATTTTGGAATAGCATGAGGATTGAAAAATGGCCTAGGAAGTCTGCCATAGGAGCACAGATTTAGTGAGAGTACAAAATGGAATTGAATGAGCTCAAACCATAGTAGGGACTGTGTTGTATATAGGTAAAACCTTATAAAATAAGGGCTTTGTTACCCTTATAAAATCATGGCTCACGCCTGCTACCTCTGCTAAGTAGAAAAGGGCTATGGGAAAGTGATTCAGCTGAATCAGAGGTAGAAAAACAAGTTATAAATCCATTACATGCTCATTTCGTGGATTGTGGTGGTTGGTTGAATTACATTTGTTGTGCTTAACTGGAATGTATCTGGTAACAGGCTAACTGCTTTAAAAGGCCTGGTTTTTGCAATAAGGGGCTCTCTCTTGCACCTGCCTGGGGACTTTACACTACATGGCTTCATAACAGGACTGCACTAGCTTATTGCTCAGGAAACTATAGTATGAGAACCAGCAAAAAAAATGTCTTGGACAGATTATGATAGGGAAGAGAGACCCAATTCTTTGTTGCTACAAAAAAAAACAACAAACAAAAAACCACCCAAACAAAAACAATAAATAAGGACAAAGGGTTGAATAAAGAGGTAATAAAAATATATTTTATTATCCAAAGCAAACTGATCAGAGACAAGTATTTCTCTATATTTGTCATGCTCAGTGGGTCAAGCAGGATTCTGGCCCTTGGAAAACTGCAGAAACAGGGTCTCCAGCAACACTAAGGTTCACAATTTGCGTGGGAAGTCCACTAAATTGGGTGATAAAGTCGTTCCATAAAAACGGGGGAAAGCAAAAGGGTTCTGACAATCTGTGAGTGAAAGTCCAGGTTGAAAGCTATAAAGCTGATGGGATCTAGTCCCCAAACACTGTTCTACAAACAAGCTATATTGAGTCTACTTTTCTATTAAATTGCATAATTTTCACATAGGGCTAAGAGGACAGAGGGGCTTAATTTGTGTCACACCTTGCAACAGTCTCTTCTGGCATAAAAACAGCAGAAGTAAACCTGGGAGACACTGGAAGAGGAAGGAATCAGAGCACCTGGTGTTGTGCCTGCTCTAATATCCCCTCTTGCAGTGAAGCAGTTCCATTTTGACAGTCATGTCCTTAAGTGCTTGAACCAACAGTGCAGGACACTATGGAAGCTGTTTTGGTTGTGCACACTTTTATCAGCTGAGGACTTGGCCTTTCACTCCTGCCACTGTCAGAGTACACAAGTTACTGCTATGGAAATGCAGCAAAGCCTGAGGTTCTTAGAAAATTATTGTTCTCTTTGCACCCAAATCTTCTGATGTGCAAATAACATGAAGGCAATTCTAAGTGTATACAGCAGCATTACAAAATATGGTGCAGACAGTGGCCAAAAGAACACAACAATTAAAACTCTTAGTACTTTCACAACCTCTTCACAACAACTTCACAACTTAATTCCTGCACAATTTTGATCTGTTAATAGATCGCACCTAGGTAACCTCTTCGACACTGTATGATTTTATCTGCCAGTGCAACTTTGGTAGTGATTCTGATAGATATCAATGCAAGTATAATGGCAGCAGCTGAAGCTCTTTGCCTCTGGTGCCAGCTCAGCACACACAAACACCCTGCAAGAACATACACGCTTGTTGAGATCAATAGTCGTTGTTTATAAGTTACTTGGCTCTGAGTATGCCAGCTCTTGGAAAGATCCTGGTGAGCCTGGAATCTGCAAATGTTGGTTTTTTTTATTGATGCTGATTATAGGGATGAGCTAAATTACAGAATTTGGAATTGCTTTTAATATTATTCAAGAGGAATGTTTCCAAAGAGCCCACTGTTGCAGAAGCCAACAGTAATTTATATCTCTTCCAAAACATTTGCCATTTCAGAGAACTCCAAGCTGCCTCTGTCTAAAGTACAACAGTTTCTTTTAAGAGAAAAGAACCTGTGTTCAGTATTGAGCAACATCTGGAGTTCCCTGCATCTTGCAAGGTCAAGCAGGTGGTTTTGGCACATTTGTAAATTAACAGCAAGACCAAAGAACCAAACTTCTGCCCAGATTTCATGTAGTGTATGTTTGCACTGAAAGCCACTCTAAATCCATCAACAAAACAATTTCTTTCTTTTCTGCACCCTCTTTTTTGAATGGTACAAACTCCTCAGAGGCCCAGCCATGAAACAAGTGTTCTGGGTTCTGTACAAACATGGGACACTGTGGTGATCCCAGCTAAAAAAGACATTTGTACACATTTCCATGAAGAATCAAAAGAGGAATCATCATATGCAAACAGGTAATCCCAGATTCTGGTCCTCAGCAGTCACACACTGCTGTGTTAAAGGGGAAAGTGTCATAAGTGGGTGTTAAATTTCATGAGGTGCTACAAGGGGTTTCAAACCTTTAAGCAACAAGTAAAGGCCTATATTTTTTTTACCTAAATTAATGTAGTTTAAATCAATATCATCCATAAGAAATTTAATTCTCCATGCTGCTATGGAAAAACGTCAAGTATAAATACACATTTCAGCAACAGGAATTGCCTCATACTTAGCAAAAGCCACCATTTATAACAGTATGAATAAATAAGTGTTTATCAAATTTCCTGATTTTACATATTCCCAAGAGATGACTATAATCATCTCTTACTCAGACATGATCCATTACTCCCCAGATTACAACTGTTCTTAACAGTGCATGGTACCTAGTTTCTGAAACATGCCAAAGTGATCATGATAATTTATTTCATGTGTAAGGCCTGAGCTGCTCAAGAATATATTTATCAAAGACTTACTTAAAAACAAAGGCAATTTTACTTACCTGCTACTCTGTTCCCTCCAGTGCTATTCCTATTCCATGAGTACTGTGAAACTGCTCCTTCTACAGCCAGCACAGCTCACCACTTGCCTCGTTGAAAAGTATGCCAAGGACATTGCTCCAATCTCTAAAGTCACACCTCGCAATCTTTTATTTATGAACAGAGCCAACTTCTACCCTGGGCCAAAGTTTTAGGGATTTCCATTTATGGGTTAAGCCCCCCATTCCCTTTCTGAAAGTCCTCAAAGGCACACCTTAAAATACAGTGGGTGAAGAGATCTGCCTGTTCATGTCTCAGGACAGAAAAGAACATCTCCTGATCACAGCCCAAAAGGATGGACTCGTGCTTGGTTGCCACAGTGCACAGCAGGAGTACAAGTGAGTACCAGCAGGGCCTGTGAAAGCAACCACATGTAGGGCAACATTTGAAAAGTTGAGAGGCATATTGACAAAGCTTTTTAGAACACAATTAAGCAAGTGATAGTCTTTCTAAGAATATTCCTCTGACTTTATTTATATTCATAAAATTGCCATGAGTGTCTTTGATCCAAAATGCCAATCTGTAGCCAATCTAACAGTGTGACACGTAGTTTATCTCCACCCCATTGACATACCCATGCAAAGGGAGTGGGATTTCTCTTGTGCTCAGAGAGGAACTGGGTGAGACCCAAGGTAATTCAGTGTCTGAGCACACAGGCTGTGACATCCCTGAGGAGCCAGCAAGGGCCATGGCTCTGAAAAGAGGTTTTTTCCCCAAGAGATGTGATCTGCCACAGAGACTGTGGTTCCCATTCAAAGCATGACAATCTCCACCCCAAAACTGATTCAGCCCAAAGAAAGGAAAAGTTGTTACAACAACCCAGATGGTGCCAGGATTGCACAGAAGGCTCCAACAAATTCTTTGTTATGATTATTTTATTTCTATAGCTCAACAATGCCCACTGTGGGAATACAGAGACCCACTCTGATTCCATCCACACTACCAAGAGTCAAAGAAGCAAACTGTCACTGCAACGTAAACTGGGATAACTGGGAAGTATACTAACATGGCAATAATTTTATACCCAGGTAGCACATCAAAGGTCCAGCCAAGAGTGAAGCCCTGTCAGCTTGGCACTATACAAACATCACCAGGGACAATCCTTGTCCAGGCATGCTTACAAACCAAACAGACAGAACAGGCTATGTGTAATAGGGAAAACAAAACCACAAGGGAATTAAATGTCTGGCCAAGGGTTACACCAGCCAGTCAATGGCAAAGACAGAAATAGAGTCCAAGTTTCTTAGTCTACTACTTGTGGCAATGGGAACTATGTGGCCCATCAAGAGCCTGATTACTCCACAGTATTTGGCAAGACCTACTACCAGTCCTTCATTAATAGTTAGAGACATCATTTGTTCCCTGCTCTATTTTGCTTGCTTTCTTTCTTTCTCCTCAAAATAGAAACCTTTTCTTTGGAGGAAACTGGAAGGAGCTCCTTTGTATGAATGGGGGAAGTAATGGCTGCTATGGGATGAAGCAGATGGATAAATAACTCCCCCAAAGCAATAAAGAAAAACTTCTTTATTGCAAAATATTATTCCTCTCAATGTTCATAATTGTAACTGTCAGTTACCAAAATTAGGATGGAAGCTACTGTATTTTTAATTGCATACTGAAAGTGTGTAGAGCTAAACAGTGCCTATTAGTCCACTTAAACAGATGTTATCTAAGTCAACATATAGTTTTGAAAATAAGAGTCCATATTTAGACTCCAAATTTCTTTTTTTAGGTACTAGCTTGATTCCCAGGTGGTGGCTTAGGGTAGGGAGGACCATGGATAATGAGCATCAATTTGCCAGCTGAACATTAGACTCCTAGGATTGAGCCCACCCACATCCACATAACTCCGCTTAGGCCTCCATATGTGGGGCTTTGAAAAGTACTCACCATCCATTTAACTCTTTTTCTCTTCCCACTGGGCTTCTGTAGTGAGGTTTCAGACCAGCACTGTGCAATCACACCTGGAAGGGATCACCAAATAACACCGAAGCAACAAAATGAGCTCTATATCCACAAGTTGAGATTGTGTCAAAAATCACAGTATTGCCTTCAAATATTATACATATTACCCCAATTACTATCTGACAAGAATTTCCTTTATTTACAGCTAATTTCTTGAATAAAACTCATTTGCATTAGATAGGAATTGAAAAATCAGCCCCCTTTCCCCTAAATTTTATTAAGTATGTTAAAAAAAAACTTCTACATCTTCTGGTTGCCAATCATTTACAGTAAATGAGATTTGAATTCCAGACTCTGGAGTGCAGCCATTTAGGATATGCAGCTTTGCAAAACATTTTCCACAATGAAATCTCTGATGATTTGAAGGTACTTCACATTAACCTAAAGCAATTTATTAGTGCAAAACCCTCTAAACTACTGACATATCTGGTCAAATTAAAACATGATAAATCTGATGATGGGATTATAGTCATAATGCTGTGGTGAGAACTGAATTTGGAGAAGCTGGTATTTTTCATATCAGCAATATTCCTTACAGTTCAAAAGTGAAATTAAAAATGCTTTCAAAAGAAAGAAGTGCCAGCTCAATGCCCAGCTTTTGTGAAGCACAGGGTTGAGATTTGGAGTAGCATTGTTTGTGTGGAAAAATACAACAAGAAATGTCAATGAGCTATCTTGGAAAAGTCCTAAGAGAACATGATTTGCAGAACTGGATCCTTTTAAGCTGAAAGTATAAGTGTTACTTCTACAGCTGTATCTTTATAAACCAAAACCCCCGTGAAGAAATATCCCGTTCTGTGTTTTGTAGAGAGGAGTCCAGGAATACAATTATTCTGTGAAGATTGAGATATCTGAGATTTGTGCAGCCAACAACTTCCTGCTACCCAAAACAAAAAAGTTCCAGATGCCAGATGATGCAAAGAATTCAAGTTACTGCAAATTGGCTGACCCAGTCTGGATATATTCACCAGCCTACTGCAAGTTTAATTCAATTTAACTTAGCCTGCTATTAAAGAGGGTTATCCAAATTTGTATTCTCTTGCCTTTACTGCTACTAAAAACATACAGAAATAAATATCATAACTTGGGTGATGCATGGTATCTTGTCAGTCTGCAGAACCTAAATTCATTTTTTAGTTCTAGTTCTGATCCTGTATTTATATATAGGTGTCACACATTACCAAGAAGTTGATAGAAGTCCCTAGTTACAAACTCTCTGGAATTCTGTTTCAAACCCAAATACAGAAATGCAAGAGGATTCTACTGTAGCTTCAGTTCATATCTGATGTTTAACAAGTCTTGTATTTCCCACAGAGCTGAAAGTAAATCCCCTATAACTTGAAAGAACTTAAACATATTTCACTTTCTGTGAAGCTATCTATTTTCTGTCACTATTTCTGACATTGCTGCCTTTGCTAGCTAATGCATTCTGTGATGGTACTTTAGAGAAGATTGCTTATTTCAATTTTTTTTTAGAGTTTTCACTCACAAAGAAACATCCTTGTGTATTTCAGAGATGAGGCTGTTCTGATTTACCTGTAAACACCTTTGCATCTGTTACAAAAACAGGCTTTTTTAGTGCAGAAATCAGGATGGCAGTAGGGGCAGCACAGGATGTGCCTACAGGGAACACATGAATATACCAACCAGCCTCAGTGCTTTTTGATCATGCCCATGTTCTCATGCTGTCAGAGGCTCAAAAGGAGGCAGTAGCTGAAAACTAATCCTCAAGATTGGCATTGCTCTCAATTCTCAACACAGCAGGGTAGGAGGTTCACAGGGCTTGTTGGAGAGTGTGGCCATACACACTTGAAATTTAGTAGAGGTTTCCATGTGTTCCGTAAGTCATGAGCCATGAAACAACTTTCCACCCTTCTGGCAAATCCATTCATACAAATGACTGCCAGTCCATTCAAGGCTGTATTGGCTTATTCTACAGCCAAGTGCACTCTTCAAGGACTTCCCAGTGGGGGAATAAGGGGGCAGACATTATTAGCTATGTCTTAAAAGTTTCACATTCTCTCTGTTTTTCAGTCAAGTATGTCAGGCCCTACTGGTCAGGATTTTTCCATGTCTATCAGAACTGAATTCTGCACATAAAGCAAGCAAAGGAGTACTGGATGAAACATCACTGAAATCAGCAGCATAGCATAAGAGAGTAAAAGTGAAATCTTTCTGTACAAGAGCACATTCCTGCACATGAAGACGAATGGCTGAATGACTTAAAGATATCCTTCTGTGGGCCAGCCTCATTACATGGCCACAGCGAGGTCGTGTGACTTTCTTCTTGTAGTACAGTTGCTGTGGTATAGCAATTCATCCCAAAGCCAGCAACAACATTGCCACAGTACTTCCAGACCCTGAATCAAAATTTTAAATTCTGAAGCCTGAGGGGAAGAAGTCCCACGCCATAGCCAAGGTGAAAATCTCAAATAAACCCTTGATATGAAAAAAACTTAGAACAAAATACTGCATATTCATGCATTTTTTGTATCCCACTAAATTAACTATAATGGGGTCCATTAGCATTTGTGCAATGCTTGGACAAATTTTGCAGTTCTACAGCTCAACCAATCTCTTCTGAAACCAGAAAGACTTGTTGTTTAATGCCTATCCAGTGTCCCTGCTCTCTGAGGGGAAAGAAAGAGTAAGGTTTCCTTAGAACTACAAAAGGACAGCAAATCATCTGAGGGACCCCTGGTATTCAGGCAGATCTTCAAAAATGCTAGCAGTCACTTGCCCTCACTAGGTTTGCTTTTTTCTTGATATCTGCAGACTGTTATAAGCAGGGGAGAAAATAATTACTCCTCTCCACATTATCAGACTTGTCCAGATAAGACAAATATTTTGTGTGATGCCTGGTTGCAGAACCCAGCCATGCTATAATTAGCAGCTGTGAAGAATCAACTGCACAGCTGTCAGCAGATCCATCTCTACTTTCCAAAGGGGTTTGTTATATGACTTGGAAAAATATGGACACTTAGAAATTCTGAACACGGTATTTCAACTCAATGGGAAATATTCATCTGATAATACCACAGTTCAGGCCTTTACAATATTTATCTGTAGCAGGCCCAGTTTAAAGCATCTAAGTATTAATTCTAAAAAAAAAAAAATCCTGGTTGCTTTAAAAGTTTCGCTCCATCTTTTACTGATACTTTAATATGATTTGACTGAACACAATCACTGATATATTTTTTTTAAGGTACTTTGAAAATCTACACTGTAATATTTGCAAATACTATTTCAGTGATTTCCCAAGGCAAGGAATTTCCCCATTAGTGAATCTGAAGCCACTGGCTGGCTGGTGTGAAAGCAGAGAGTGGGGAAGCTCTCAACTCTTTTTGTGCCAAGACAGCACAGTGGCTGCTACAGAACTGGGGACCACTGAACCAGGGCTTGGCTCTGGTTCTTCTGGGCCTTGAGCACCATGCTCTCATTTTACCTGGGCACTGTGGATATGTTTCTCACAAGAATGACTCCTAACCTGCTTTGCCCAAGCAGGCTGAGATGGAAATAGAAGAGCAGTGGTACATTTAAAATGAGGGTTGAACTGAAAGTAGGGAGCACCATAGCTCTATGTCAGGTATCACTGCAGCTTTATTGGTGTTGATGCAGAAATTCAGCTACACTCCATGTGAGAGCAAGGAAAAAGAGGGAATAAAGGGTTCTGTTACAAGATCACACTTTTCCTGTGAAGGCCATTTCCAGTAAGCAGGATCTGTAAGGCTGTACTACTTTACACATTACCAAAGGTAAATAATCTTGAAAGATTTAAACAAGTATTTCTGTCCAGTGATATCTTGATTGGTAAACTTAAAAATGTAAGGTTGTCAATCCCTGCCTTCTGTAAGAGTAAACTCCAAGAAATATGTTTTCCTCAAGCAGCAGAGGGTCCAGATACACTTCTGGTTTAAAAGCAAATAATAATATGAGGCATCTAAAGCAACTTTCAACAATAACTATTGCACTTTTCCCAGTGACACCAGCAGGACTCCTGCCATCAACTAAAATCTAAGGGTTGATACAATTTTAGGCAATAAATGATGTATAGTATTTTCCTAAGTCAAGAACAGGATTTTGGTCAGGGGTTGAAGAAATATCTGAGCAGACTGGCCACAACAACATTATCATCATTCATGTTCAGCACATGAGATATCCTGATACAGTTTTGTGAGCATGGACATTTGCTTTAAATATTTTGAATAAGGTCTGACTCAAACCTACTCAACTCCTAAGGAGTAGCTTTGAGTCTCCCAGTGAGAATCAGTTAGATTTTACCTAAAACAGGCAAAGGAAAAAGAAATAAAACCTAGAACTATCAGCATTTCTCCATGTTCTAACTCACTAGAATTTTAAAAACTTGATAAGAAATGCTGATAAATACTTAGAAGTCTGCCTGAACTCTTCTAGAACAGAGTACTACTAGTCTGAAGTTTTACTACTTGATGGATGAAACAATTGTTCTGTCAGCCAAGTTTTTTCACATACTTCATGGTTCACTTAATGCTTCTTGGCTATGCAATGAAAAGCTGAAAAGTGAATGTGGCTAGAGCTTTATAGATGACTAATGTTTGTGTCTTCAGTACTTTTCATTATTTTAGTGTGTGAGGTCACTGCCACCTCACAGTATTTGAATGATAATTTCCTATTTGCAATAAAATTTTTTAAAGAAATATTGCCATAATTTGTTTCACTTAAAATTATAACCTAAAAACATCTTCACATCTAATATTTTTTACTATATTAACCAAATTAATAATAGAAAGATTATATCAATCACTAAACTGCAGTTCCATTGAAGTTACAGAGTATCAGTTCTCTGTTTGCTAATGCTTTAAAAAAAATCATGAGTCAGAGAAAAGTTTTAAAAATATCTGTACTAATGATCATTAATGTCCATTCTGTGCTAATGATCATTAAGTACTAATAGACAGTAACAAATTCTTGTAGCTCATAATAAGGCCAGGCTGCTCTGTCATAACCACTGCAAAATATATGAAAATATTTTTTCCAAGGGCCTTAGTATTAGTTTTACCTGCCATAATTTCCAGGGATAGAGTGAGTCATCCAAGCTGCAACACCAGATATGGTGGCTCAGACAGGCTCACAAAGCTGATGTAGAGTATTAAATCTTACCCAGAATTATTTTAAGTGATAGAGAATTACTGGACTGAGCTGATCTCACTGGTAAGAAAGAAAGTTAAACCTGTGGATTGGTCTAAATTCCAGGTGTCATTTCTTTGTTGTTAAAGCAGTTGCTGCCCTCTGAGAAATAAATCTGTTCCTAAAATGTGCTATTCTGTGTTACCAATAGCACACCAG